>JAMKCH010044953.1:0-12159 GCA_023653785.1 Ophioderma brevispina | reverse complement strand
ACAATTATCAGCTGTTACTGAACTGTCGTTGAAGTTCAAGAGTCTCATATCCATGCATGGCCTGGTCAGTGAATACCTACCTATTGCACCACTAGTGATGTGACATTCCCTGCTTGCACTAAATGAGACTAGTCATAACCTAAAGGTAGGATATGTAACAGTTTTTCTGATGGTTGGGTCAGATTGCCAAATTTTGCTTGACAAATAAACTGTAGAATGACTTATATAGCCAATTTATACCAAAATAATACTCCAATTGTTATTCATAACAATGTGGTACAGAATTACATTGTATGTATATTTTAAACACTGATAGCAGGAACTATTTCATTAAGCAGACTAATATTTCAGGTGTGTGGAACACAAGGCCACAATTTTTGTACAGCAATGTATGAACAGGTATTATATACTACACAATAGTGATCTGGCCTTTGCACTAGATAAGAAGTTCCCTTTAAAAGGGAAGTATGGTAAAATCGAGCTGTGTTCCATGCAATGCCGATTTCTACTTTAAAAATCTACCAGATGTATCAGACAAAGTAACATGAACTGAATGTCTTTTGCTTCACAATAAAGGTGATCATTATGATGATGCCTGCATACTAGTATTACAATATAGTGTTACAAAACTCAATTTTGTGGTTTATTTTCACCAATTGTGCACTAAAGGCAGACGATTGTCCTTTTTAAGGACCTTTCAGTTTCTACTATTTCCCCAAGGAACCCTCCCTTTCACAAATAATTTTTACTAGACCTTTTTTTTAATCACTCCCAAGAATCTTATTTTTGGACAAAATTCTCCATCAAATTGTCAAACTCTCTAAAAGGTCATTATTCCGAATTTTCTTGATATTATTGTCTCCAAAATGTACTTAAATGAGTATTTCTGAATGGTGAGTGGCCAAATTTTTATGCTTACTGCTTGATCCCTTTTGTCTTGTCACTGAAAGCCCCCCTCCTGAAGTAAAATAACCCCTAGTTTAGACTCACTAACCAATCATCCTGTCACTTAAAATATTGACTGTACTATTAAACACTTGTTCAAGCTGTAGTTATGCCATTTACACTGGGTGTATCCTTTATGACAAAGCAAACACTTATGAAACCATACGACAAACAAAATCCTCAACGTAAAACATATAGAGCATGTATGTCGGGAGGGACTCGGATCATTAGACCATGAAAATCACAAGTTCGAGCCCCATGTGGTCAACGTGTTGTGTCCTGGGCCGAGATTATACTTACTCTCAATGTTCGTGACCCCATAGCGAATAGGGAGCTGTTTGGGTAAACATTAACAATCTGGGTGCTGGTGGGTTTGTGCACTTGACCGGCTGCCAACCTGTAGATGAAATGATTGTGACGATTCCTGATGACAGCGTTAATAATAATTAGGAACAACACAGCGCAGTGAGTGACATTCGGGCCGGAGTCTGGCACTTTATTAATGTCCATTGTTATAGTATTATTCTTCTAACCCTAACGCTAAACCTTAAACCTAACCTAACAGACCTGATTTCCTGTCTGTTATATTTTTTTACCTGTTGCATGGAAAATGAAGCACCGTTTTTATGAAAAAGTGGGATCCCCACTTTGTTATGTGAATAGGTGCAGTGTGAGCTTCAGGAGTTAAGTTTATCTCAATCATTACCTTTAGCAAGCTTTGGAAGGTTTTAACATGTTTTTCACACTGAAATGGAATTATAATGTGGCATATTATGCCTTACATTCTCATAAATTTAACATGCACCCCCCCCCCACCCCCAGAGCAAAATTTGGTATAATGAAATTTGGACGAAAATGAGTGCATGACTCGGCTTACTCATTCGTATACATCCCAGCTCCCTTTTTTACACTTCACTCAGATAATGAGAAGTTACATCTAAACAACTGTACCAGGCATCACATGCTGCATTAGCCTATAATATGATGCCATTCAAAAACAAACAACAAAATCCTTAAAGTACCTTTATATATTATTTACCAATAGAAAAAGGGAACACATTAATACAATTTGTTTCTGACTTTTAAAGGCCAGGTTTTTTGTTGCTAATATTCTACACCAGAGTTTATTATTCACATCGGCATGAATAAGCCAAAAAATGTTGTTTTGATTATGTATGATAATACAATGCACCTTTAATTATTGCAATATTAAAAAAAAAAAAAAAAAAAAAACATTAATTACTAATAAATATGCATGGAACCCCACCTAAATAGGCCACACTAATTGAGTTGTTGTGTGTTAAATTCATTTTACTTGATAGGACATCAAGTGATGTAGGCTTATCATATAGCCAATCATGGAGTAGGCCTATGTAAAATTTTATGAACGTAACAATGTATTTTTAGCTTACATGTACCAGAACACAAAATATGAAGCCTGGCGAATACAAGGACACATTCTATGCATTGGAAAGTTGCCCTGGTCTGCAAGCCAAACAATGTTAGTTCAGGCTCTTTGGTAATGGTAAATGTGAGAAGTAGAAGAAGTGCAGTCGGAAAAATCCTTCTTTTGATTATGGAAAACAATTTCATAATAAAAAATGGAAAGAGTTCCATATGTACCTTCCCTTTAAAATTGTACAGGAAACAAATTCTTTTTTTCATGGCCTTACACTAACAAATACCCTAACCTAAGGCCCAAAAAATTTAAAAATAACCAAGTGCAGTAGAATTTAAGGGGGTACATATGGAAACTCTTGGCCCAAAAAAACAAAAACACAATGAAAACTGGCTAATAAGATAATAACCTGATAATGGAATACACATAGGCCTAATACATGTTATATTTTGGTGAAATTAAATAATAAGATCTTAAGAAAACTTTTACCTTTGATATCAAGAACAAGGTTCTTCACAATACAAAAACAAAAACTTCAATTTTAAAATTTTGGTCTTGTGTGTGGTAGGTCTACCAATATCTACAGTTGACTTGTTTGAAACAGATTATTTCATGTAAGTAGCTTTGAGGTAAGAATTTGCAGTTATCAATATAGCCCGACTTGATTTTTCAAAAAAAGCATGCTTTACAGAACGGGAAAATAATAAACCAGCACCATACTTTTGATCAGTTAATAACAGGATCAATAGAATCATTTTCCTCTAAATGTGATTTGATTACAAAAAAGGACTAGAGGCTGATGTATATTTTAATTTGCAGTTACCCCCCAAAATATAGCCTACTTGATTTTTCACACAAGCATGATACCGAACGGGACCATCATAACATCTCACCATACTTTTCATCAGGTATAACAGAGCTAAATAGAATACATTTTCTCTAAAATGTGATTGATTCCATAAAGTACTTTAGATGCTGATGTAATATTAATTTAATATTTGGTTATTCTCTGTTAACAATCTGTTAAATTTGTTATCTTTAAAGGAAATATGCATCATTAGAATATTTGGAAAATTTGGTATGATGGAAAGCTTAAGTAACGTAGATTAACAATAAATCAAATAAGTGGAAAATTGTCCACATTTGTTGAGTATATTTTGCCCTTTAATTCCCGCACAATAGCTTACTCGAAAATGCATTTACGACAAATCCACATCGCAGGCCAATGGTGAGCTCAAAGTGAGACAATCCATAATTAGTCGTTGTGAAAAAATATTATCGCAGTGTTGCCACTTCAATAATAAGTAAACACAACGAAACGAAAAAAAAAACAAGCCGAAACATTAAAAAAAAAATTTTATTATTACTTTTCATTAATCCATCAATATACAGTGTCGCAATATTACAATTCGAGTCAACACAATGTTTTGGTCATCACTTGACGTCGATTCGAGGAGAGCAAAATTGGGAGCTTTTGATAAATGAAGCCGTGGCGAAAAATCCGCCCGTTTATGTCGTTTGCAAAAAGCAAAAATTAAAAATGCCTCTATTTTGTAATTTTACATCAAATGGTATTATTTTTTAGGGAATTAGTGATGTATGTTACATATTTTTATGAATGTAGTCAACTGGAGCTTGACAAACATCTTGACATATTTCCTTTAATTCTGTTAACAATTCAAAGAGAATGTCAGGAAAAGTTGGGTTTTTAACCTAACTAAAAACATCACACAATTTGCAGACAACTTTTCCAAGATCAGTGGTAAAAGGAAATAGGTAGTAGAAATTATGTTCTTATTTGATATGACATAACTATAGTGTGAAAGACAAATTACTACTATTAAGATTTAGTCATTTGTATTTTTACACTATATATAATTTGCCACATTAAATAAGAAAACATTATTAACAAGAAGAGTCCACAATCTGCCCTAATGAATTTAGCTTCTGATATGAACAACTAGATTAAGCTTGTTATACTATTTTGCATACCTGAACACTTTAACATTAGGAGGAGAAGGTATAGTATTTAAGGAACACCACACTATTGTATCATATAGTGTCATGAAGAACGTTACTTAATCTAGGGGTGATTTAGATCTATGCTTCTTTGAATCTTGATGATGGTGATGATGACTATTGTTTTCACATCTTCTCCATGCTTAACTTAAAGAAAAATTATTTTGCAATTTAGGGCCAGGGTCATTGCTATTCCGCAGTGTTTTTATCACAACTTAAAAGTTTACTTATTTTTCGTAATTTATATAAACATGATTGAAAGTCCTAATTGTGTGAAAGGCCTGTTTTGCATCTTTATAATGCATTACCAGGCATTATTCACACTTAAATAAGTAAAAATACCACTTCATATGTATAACAAAGCGCCTTTAATCAAATAAGCAAATTACAATAGCAAATTACATTATTACGCATGAGTTAAATGATTATGATGTGAAATCTGCAAAATGCACAAGAGTCTGAATTTATTTTGTTTTTGTCTTGTAAAATAAATTCATTTTTGATGCGACAAGGAAGTGATATAGGCCATCATTAGCCAACCTCATGGAGCCTATGCAAACCTTATAACCTACCGGTGTATTAAATTAGTAATTTGATTTTTACACAGAACCACACAATATGTCCAATTTAAGGAAAAAAAACATGTAAATTCAATATTTGAAATTGATTTATTCTGAGTTATTGCCAGTTCAAATTTCAAAAGGAAAACATTTTTTTTCTGGTATGATATTTTTAAGGTCAATATTTTAATCTGCAATGTGACCTAATGGATGTATGCTCCAGGTGTCGCAGAATTTGCATGGAGTGTGATCCTTAAACACAGTTAATCGAGAGTAACTCCTAACTTCTATCTTTTGGTCTTCCCTAATCTCACTCTACACGTTGCATGTAACTTGACTTTAAATTAAACTTGTTGTGTCAAATGCTAAGGCATTATGTCTGTGGGCAAAATTTTTTTTTTTTCACTCATATGTTGCTTACAAAATGTGGTAAAATATGAGCATCTTATTTCTTAATGTCTCATATCAATTAAGCATAATTGTTTACAAACAGTCAATTCAAAGGCCAGGCTAAGTTCAGTATCGGCTTTTTCAAGTGTCAAAAGGAAATGTGTTAGTAGTGGTCTGGTATGTAAGTGGTGGGTCCGTCACAACTTTGTTAAAAAAAAATCATTTAATCATGTCATCAATGTACTTGCCTAATATACAACCGTTTTCAACAACTGGCACTTCAAATTAGGCTAATTTCATCCCACTGATTTACTAAACACTGTTTAGACTTTATTCAAGGATATTGATAATAACACATTGCACATTCCAGTAAAATTGACAAGCCACAAGGTTATATATACATACTCTACAATACTGTTTAGCCTTGCCCCAAGAAGAGACAAACACCGTTGGCATATTTACCTTGGTCCAGATCGCAGCATAAGGCCACTGGTGATTGGGTGGACGTAGTTGAATATATAGGCGGATCAAAAACAAGTACACACAGTAACATCTAGCAAGGTAAACTTTAAATTACTGCCAAGGGTTATTAGACTAGGCTGCAAATGCAATGCTTCTCTAGGCCAGCAGGATAAGCATGGCTTTCAGCCGTTCACACAGCCATGCAACAACATTATAGGACAACAGACAAATCACCATTAATCTGTTCTCCCAACACAAATTCATGCAAAAAACACAAAAGGTGAACAAAATGCCCACAAAGCGCAACACCCGCTCAGAATTTTAAAAAATCCAAACATAACTTTTCAAAGAATGTCATTAATTGCATACCTGCAAGTTTCAAAAGGAATTGGACAAGACATGAGAGAATAGTTTATGAGATAATATTGGGGTTCCTAACTCTAATTGGCTACGTGATAACAATAGCCTATATATGATAGGCTAAAAACCTATTATAATTATTACAACTTTGTATCGGTAATCATACTACTTACAAATAGTTATGACCCGTTTTGACTGAACTAAATAGGTGCTTCAGAGTAATTTGTCAAACATGAGAGGCTTAGTTGAGGTTACAATTTTGAGTGATGTTGGATAATGTTTGTGTGCATTTGAATACAAAACGGAGAAACATGGGATTCTTTTAATATTTGCATGTTGCCCACTATTTTAAGTGCTATGCAACTTATTTTTAGAAAAAAACCCATAAACTAGAGCAAATGTAAAGACTGTGTGCAAAGGAAAACGTTTTTTAAAGACTGTGTGCAAAGGAAACTTTTTTGGAGGGGGCAGATATAGAGAAGGAGGAAAAAGAGAAATCAAATAATGCTTGCTCCCCCCCCCAGAAAAAAAGGGAAAAATAAACTTTATAGAACTGCCATTCAACAATACATAAAATTCCTCCTCTCTAAGGTTCTCAATGATTGATGATAATGAAAACACTGCTTACAGTTACAAACACTGTGCACACAGAGACATATCATCCCAGAGAACGATTTCTGTTTGTCCTTTTATGTACATAAACGCCCTCGTGCAATTGCGTATGTGATGCGATTAAGTCAAAGGAGTTCACTGATCGGGCATATGTTTGTAGTTATGCCTAAAATAAAGGGTGAATTTAATGTACGCCTCTTAGTTTTAAAAAGTGCTAAAAGGGCTTACTATCCATGTGTCTTATAAACATGGGGCTGTCAGTGAAACCGATCATTGGTCTTTCAATTAAAGGATAAAACAACTAATTTGAATTTTGTTCCATCATATAACCTATGCTAGTTTGCCACTTATAGGTTAGGGTAAGTGATAGTAGAGTAATAGTACAATTAACTCAGGGGGTAGGACATGCCATCCGAACAGCGAAACAGTGAATTCAAATCGGCAACAACATCCAGCATGACCAGTGTGCAAGTCTTTCAAAGACTTAACGGGAGGAGGGCACTTATAACATGTACCGGACAGAGTCTGACTAAAAGCTAGATCCTGGTCATGAAAATTTAAATCGAAATGACCATTATTGGAAAATTACCACTGTTTACAGCGGGTTTTAATCCACTAACTCTGATGGATTTGAAGTAAATTAATTTATCCAATATATATAGATTTATTGAACTAAGAGTTTAAGGGTAGGATCATCGGATAAAAATGGTCTTACAGAAAAATGACTATAAAATCAAATCCCTAAAATTAATTAGTCCAAACTTGACGTATGGTAAGGATTGAACTTTCATCCACATATTTTTGTAGTGCGCAAAGTGACGATTTGTTTAGTGTTTTTATTAATTTTTTAAAAATTCTCTAATTTTTCATTAAATAATTTTTCCCAGCCTAACTGGAAGGTACTTTAAAAATGAAAACTCCAGGGATTGTTCATAAACAAAATACCTAAATTCTCAAGTTGGTTTTTTAAATCAAGTGTTTATTTTTTCAAAAAAAAAATTTTGGGAAAAATAATTAGGAAAATTAAAAAGACTGTATTTCAAATAGAACATCAAATCTGCAAAATCTAACGCGAGACTTTTCTGAATTTGATTCATTCATATGACCTTATTCATCACAGGGCGTTGTCGTTTCTTCTTAGGAAAAATCTGGAAAAGTGGAAACTTCCAGTATTTCTAGAATAATCAGCCAAAAAGGTGTTGTTGCGAACACCTGTTCTTTGTTTTTGATGACATACAGAAAATAAAAAAATGTCTATGGTATTGGATATTTCTCTAACCATAAAAACAAACACCAATCTTATAAATATCAATTCCTGAGAAAGAAATGAAATACAATGTGTAGCTTTCACAAAAGTGCCCCAATTTTGTCCATTTTCTATACTGCCAAAATCAGTCCCTGTACAAAAGTCGATGGGAATTGAAAATGCATTATGGGACCTACAGGGTGAGTCAGAAAAAATAAACCAAACAGGGGGGCCGGACAAGATAGCGTCGTTTTGCCTTTCCCATAGGTTTCGCACGTAATCACTAAAAACTTGACAAATCTTCTAAAGTCGAAAATATGTTTGATATCAATATTTTTCCACTCAAAATCCGTTGCGCGTTGAAGAATCTAACTCCAGTCTAAGTCTTTTTTGGTATGAATAACGTTACAAACGGGATCCATTTTGAATGAGGATCGCTTGAACTCATTCAAGCGCAGTCACCGTTATTTATAGTGCGGACAAGTACCAGGCCCGGTAGCACCGGGTAGCCCATGAACCACGTGAATGATTCTTTTTTTAGTTGACCTGAATGTAGCAATCCTCTCATGTGCGGTCTTTAAACACGATTTGATGATAGTTTGCGCACAATTATGCCACCACGTCTAAAGCAAGGCAATTAAACGGTCGCGGCTCCGTAGGAATTCCCACTCGCCACCGTACTCACTGATCTATTTATAAAACGCGCACAGTGACTTCAAATTCCGGTCACTGTTCAGGATCGTTCCAATGACTCGTGCGGCAGTTTGCGCTATGAATGAAGCTTGCCGCCACCGCCTGAACCAAATGAGGGATTTTTATGAAAGGAGACCTCAATGAAATATACCAAATTAATTCCTGATTTAAATAGCCTGTTTAATCAGGTTTCACAATAATTTTAAATTTTTGAAATCATAAAGCCATTCAAAAGGCTACAGTTATTTTTGTGAAGGTATCGATTTTCAGCCCGAACAAATGCACACAATGTATACACACATGAGACTCGTTACTAAGCAGCGTGCGGGCTTCCAAATGATTAACTGGTTGATTCTTTGGCGCTGTTTCAAAATGATAGTCTGACATGCTGCTGAATGATAATGTAGAATACTTAAATTTAATGAAATTAACAGGATATATTTTTAAAATGGAACATGTTAATGCTTGATCTATTATGCAGCCCTCATACATGTATTTTGGGAGTTTAGTACTATGAACACAGGCAAGTTGAAAAGATGCCGCCAAATTGTTGCTTCAGTCCAAGAAATTGATTTAATTAAATTTTATTTTGATATATGGTTTCATTTTACAGTCCTTACCCAGCAATGTAAACAGCCATTTTAATCTTGGGGGAGTTGGGACCAAGTGGTGGGAACCCATTTAGGCTTTGGGGCATCCCTAAAACAACATTTTACAAAGGTGAAATGGTAACCTTTCAGTACTAGCAATTTATTACGTTTCCTGATCTCTATTGGGCCAGGTGGGGCAGATTTTGAGTGGTAAGTGGGAATTCCGCCTTACCCCTTCCCCTCCCACCCCACCCACAGACTAGTTACGTCATGGTTTTCCCTCACATTATTCCAAAGGTGAAATAAGGAGGATATGATGCAAATCCCAAAGCTGAACGTAAAAAAAGAGTACTCTTTGGGTTACTCTAGCGTGTAAACTTGTTCGGTCTTTCCACTCGGGCACTTTTACCCGAACTGTAACTTTTGCAACACATAATCAATTTTAATGCACGTAATTTTATATGAGAGTAACAAAACAGGAATGTACTTACCGGAAAAAATATATGAATAGCCACAGAGGTTTCCTTAAATTAATCGCTTAATTTAGTTGTACTTTTTTTTATCACCCTGTTTCCAAAATCCTTTTTGGAAAACACTTAAAATTTGAAAACAGTTTCTTTACACCAATACCAACATTTCATGAGAATTTCAACGTGATCTGGGCACGAAGCCGTAGGCGATGTTCAATCCTTAAGAGGTTGATTTTTAATGTTACTGGGACCGGGACTGCCATAGTAAAGGCACAGAGTTCCCCCAATTTACCGTTTGGAAATTCCCAATGCCCAAATCGAAGTCAGTCCACCCCCCTGACAATTACTCATTTCATATCCATACTCATGCAAATGGGGGGGTAAGGATGGTCAATCTCACCTGTTAAAATTATAATTTCGTCGTCATGTCCGGGTCGGCTGTACCAGAGCGGTAGCACCGCCCGGTGTCGTCGGTGCAGGAGTTATAGCGCGTTATCGCGGCTGAAATATTGCAATAGGCGACTGGTCCGGATCTCCCATTGCCCCCCAACCCTCATTGCCAAATGCTAAACCCTTGTCATTCTGGTTGTGGTAGGCACAATACACTTTTACAGAAGAAGATGCATGGACACCTGCAAACATAAACAAAAAAAATTATTGATTATTTTTTTTTCAAAAAAATATCAACTTCCCCCAACACACTGATAAAAAATGGGTGATGTGTGACATGGTTTCTGAATTCAAATATTGTCATTTGCATTTACATAAATGTTATGACATGTAAGTAATGTAACTGACTTTGAATAACATCTTGAAATGCGATGAACTTGTCGTTTTGTTTATAGTGACTTAGTAATAAGGTCAAAATATAAATAACAAGCAGAATACTGCATCTCATGTTTCATGCTTTAGTAAAATTTAGTAAAATAGCCTAATATTCATAGTGTCTATTACACTTTGTGTGTTCCTTAGAACCTTGACAACAGCCCCCTGAGTGTGCAGTGTGAATGTTCTTTGGAAGAGTCTGCATTACGGGGGAAGCTCTTCAAAATACAACAGTCGGTTGTCCAACCATTCACAGCTGTCAATCTAAAATTCATTGTTAAAAACAATAGAAACCAGTTCCAAAATGCAAGAACTCGGCAGAACCAGCTAGCTGCTAGTGGCCAGGTTTTAAACAAAAATTAATATCTGGTACATTCTGTAGGGTAGGGGGGATATCTGGAGTAGCAGACTGAGGGAACACCATGCTTTTGGGACTTCAATGGAGGAGCACTAGTCGAAGCCCTTCATTTTTTTTCATTTTGAGGAATGATGATGAGCCCTGCTCTCCTAGATACAATGCCACTGTATATTAGTATAGAGCACTTGCATAAGAGGTCCAAAGGTTATTATTTGGCCAGACCTATCTTTCAAAACAACACAAGCATGCAGAGAATACAAAAGAATCACCTGCAGAAATATCTGAAATATTCAGGTGAAGCAGGTGTATGTATTGTATTCTTAGCATATGCTTGAATGATCTGGAAAACAAACACAAATTCCATTCAACACAATTTACTTTTCCTGAAAGGATCCTATATCAGTACTTCAAAGTTTCTAGGGATGTGCTGGAGCAACATTTTTATAGAGAAAAAGGAGAGGACCAGTCAATATACTTCCTGAATTATGGTTACAAAAGTGGATTTTTATGAAACTGCACTGGCTCAATCAAATACTAAGAAATCATGAGTAGGCTGGGAAGTGGCTTTGGGTGATAGCTAAACCCACCGGCAATCTTAAGATGTGTGAAAACATGTATATGCTATAATCACTCATTAGTGTATCTCAATCCTGAGAAAAAATATGTATTTTAAAGTGCAAATTTTATGGAAGAAACTGAGTCATGTACTTGAAGCCCTGCTTATCAAATGCACATATTCATAATTCACATCATAATCTGACAAGTTTTTTTTATAATTTCCACAACACTTTATACAGAAGATTGTCTCCTGCTCCAAATGTTTTTCTAATGACTAGTTTTCTTTGCATAATAATACATCTTCAAAACATTATTTATGCAGAGGGGTCCTCACAAACACCACAATTTTACACTCTCTATGCCGAGGTGGGGGAGGGGGATAGACAAACACACAGTCCACTTAAAGGTACAACGAGAGATTTCAATTCATCCATATTTTCTGTGATATGTAGTGATTTCATATAGATTAGACATTCAAAAGATTCCCTACCTTTTATGTGGTTACAGAAATAACTTAAAATGACAACAAAAGGTGATTTGTATATGCTTATATTTCAATAGAAAACATACAATAGGCTAAATTTCCTATTTGCTCCCGGGGGGGCCACTTGTATTCAAAGGTGGATATGATGCGTGAACAAGAAAACGCGTAAAAAGGGTATCTTTTTTCCA
>JAMKCH010044952.1:0-22016 GCA_023653785.1 Ophioderma brevispina | reverse complement strand
TCGGTGTTGGTGTAAAATTTTAAACCATAGACTATATGTCGTACCAAAGCAATTGGTTTAGGGCATCATATTAAGTACTTACAATCTCAATAACGTGATGGTAATAATTCCAAGAAAAAAATTCCGTGTCAATTAGTGTGCATAACACTTAGGCGTGAACGATGTTTGCGTGCAATTTGTGTCCTTTATGAGACACAAAATGAAACACTTGCATATGAATATGCAACCAATCCCCTTCAGGTGAAGGCTTACATAATTAGATCCCACCTTCACACATGTATTGTAATAACTGTGATTTGCATGAAGACGAAAACTGGTACCATATGTTCCTCCAAACTTATGTAGGTATTGCATTGCAACTGGATGCAGATACTAAATTCTGTTAGACGGCGTGCTAGGCCAAAAAGGGAGTGAGAAGCCGGAGCCTATCCCATGATCGGCGAACTACTTCCAAGTTGTAACGTGCATCTATCTGGATTAGTTGATAGTTTTATCATGAGGCGTTAGAATCGCCGCCATTTGAGTCAGATCGGAATAGAAGTAGGCCCAACAGAGCTGACACATTTAGCCTTGCGTGCAAGACAGCGTGACGTTTTCGGGTTTCGTGTTTGGTGTAAAATTTTAAACCATAGACTATATGTCGTACAAAGCTAATTGGTTTTAGAGGGGGCATATATTTCAGTACTTTAAAATCTCAATTATATGATTGTAAGAATCCAACAAAAATTCCGTGTAAGTAGTGTGCATAACACTTAGACGTGAACTTGTTTGGGTGCCATTTGTGTCCTTTATGAGACACAAAATGACAACACTTGCTATGAAATAGCAACCATCCCCGTAGGTGAACGGCTTACATAATGGATCCCACCCCTCACACATGTATTGTATAACAGGTGAGTTGCATGAAGACGAAAGCTGGTCCCATGATGTCCTACACCGTAATGTATGCATTGCAACTGGATGCGGATACTAATTTATGTTAGACGGCGTGCTACACACGTGTTTCAAATGGACCTTGTACAACTGGGTACGAAAGCCCTTCATCAGTAGTTTGCCCTGGACCCAACTTTAAGGTTTTCTATAGATTAGATTGGATAGAATTCCGTTCAATTGGAAAGCTCAAGCACCCTTTGCTGATGTGTCCCGTTTGCGCATGGAACGGTCTTATTTCTATAGGCCACGATAATGTTAAGTGAAATACTTTGTATGCATTTTATTTTGGAATGAAGGCCATCGCAAAGGACCCTGGGTCTCTGCATTATAAGTCTCAGTTCAAGAAAAATGTGATGCAACTGTAAAACTGTTAAAGCCACGTAGGCTGCCTTGTTTTTTGTATGTCAATATTTTCGGGCCCCCCCCTAAGTGGAGTTGTTCTGTTCAAAGTGGTGGAATGAATCCACCAACCTCTCTCACAAATTTTTCATCGTTGTGTGGTATGTGTGCGTCTCCCTTGTAGAATACTGTAAGAAGGTACTGCGTGAGTACTTGCACTATACAACAACTGATTCTGACTCTCTTCGCTCATCATATCGATTTACATGCGCCTCCGCTGGCACTTGCTATTGTCAGCGATTTCGTCTTGTTGAAGTAAACAGTGAGTGTGGGTGAGAAACGTATGTTCTCTAGAAAAGCAGCAAATGCCGAGTTCCCTATATGCATAAGATTGGCCATTGTAGATGAAAATGCATGTACATGGAGAGATGTACAAGCAATACTTTACCCAGGAGCTAGCACACATTTTGTAACACATCTAGTACAAAGGTTTGAGTGATAATATGTTTGACAGACTGAACAGTAACCCCTAAACGTGATTCTTTAAGTGGCCGCAGTGGTGCCTAGAAGGGGGCCAAAACAAAGTTTGTACGGGTCAAATTTGTAAATTGATTCCCATCCCATGTTGAAAAGCCACCATGTTATGTGTCTAACCATAAGATTCAGAAAGGTATAGTTTGTAACTATGTACAACCTAAAGTTTCAGAGTTTTTATCGCTAAAAAAGCAAAAATCAATAAAAAGGGTAAAGTTCAGTTGTACAGGGGTCAAATTTGAAATTGCTCCGATTTGGAAAAAATGGTGCAAATTATTGGTGGAGCTAATGAATAAAATTAAGGAATAGTTTTGGAAGTGTCTCAAATGCTTGCTTATCAAAGTATGGGGGAAACAAAGTAAAGCCCCATTGAATACCCCACCCCCCCACCGCATGGACGTTGACCTTCTGTGCCCCCTACATCGAAACTAAGCATTTAAGACAGTTGCGTACCAGCTGGGGATGCGTAGCACATGCGTACGTGTACAGACTATCACTCAATCATATGCGAACGCCGTGATATGGAAATGCACACGGCGTTCACCTCCTCCGCGTCATGTGCGATTTTGCGATAACATACGGTCGTTGGCAAATCATCAATTGTTTAAATAACTTGCGCACGGCGCGCTGTGAAAGCAATGTATGATTGGGCTATGGCTGCCGGTGCTACGCTTAAAAAGAGGACACGCAATAAAATTCCCAACCCGATGCGCTACCCATGCAAAGTTTCGTTTTAATAATACTAGATTTTATAAGCAATTTTGCCGAAAATTGTGTGTGGAATTCAAATTCTCTCGTCCACACATTGGAAAATTGAAGTCAACATTTTCGTAATCAGTCAGTCCCTAGCTATGTAGAAATCGGTTCTCTGTGGTTGCAATTATCATGACTTGTCCACTGTGCTTCAGCATAGCATTATTTGAATATTCATACATTTTGAACAAATTTTAAAATCAAATTAACGAAACAACTATTTTCCTTCGTAAACCACAAATTCATCTTCAGTTTTATTGACCTTTTTAATTCCAATTTAGATTATTTTTATTACAGCCTACAGACCCTATTTCAGAAAGTTTTTTAATAACACGTTTTACAACACGTTGTAAAATATTATCTTATTGTTTTATAATATTTAACTGTGCCAATCTTGCTTATCACACATTTATCTTCTATGGACTCGGTAAATAAATAAGCACATTTCATCTTTCAAAAATAATCATTAATTTTTGCTGATTATGTTTTTAACACCATAGATGGGGTAGCAACTCAAGAGGTTCATCTACTATAATTTGCCAAATGTTGTATGTATGTATGTTGTATGTATTGTTTATTAGTATGGTATGTATGTATGTATATATGTATGTATTATGTATGTATGTATGTCATGTATGTATTTAGGTATGGTTTATGTATGTTATTAGGTATGTATGTATTTATGTATGTATGTCATGATGAAGCTCCGTCAGTTTCGATTCATATTGCGCCAAAGTCACGTGAAAGGTGCGTGAGGATACCGTACGGTTTAGCGCATAATATCTTTAATCTTACTATATTTTGCCAAATGTGTAGGTATGTATGTATGTATATAGGTAGTATGTATATATGTATGGTAGTATTTCGCGAAAAAGGGCCCCCCCCCTTCCCCCGTCAGTTTCGATTCATATTGCGCCAAATTCCCATGAAAGGTGCGTGAGAATACCGGCGGGTTAGCGAATAATTATATTTGGACGAAATCCGTTCAGAAATGACGAAAATCAACTGAAATGTGCTCGGTTGCTATGATAATTACCATTTGTTTGTAACGCGTTACTCCAGCGGCGCGTATGCTTGTGCCGTTGTGACGGGCGGTTACGCCGTGAGACGCTATCTGCGATACGCAACGGTTACGCGTGAGACGCCACATGCGGTATACGCAAGTAACAGGCGCTCTACGGTAGTGGCAAAACCACCGAGCTGTATTTACTAACGATGTGGTAAGAAAATAATGATCACTAACAGATCATGTTATTATTTCGCTTGGCTTGTGATGGAAAGTACGGGTTTATAGAACACACTTGCATAGTTTTGAGATTAGTTTTTGGAAAAAGATTACAAGATACGGTAAGTTAAGGGATGAAATATGCGGTTTTAGTTACCCGTAAGAAAGTAGGCCTACATAGGGCTAGCTACAGGATATGCTGGAAACTATACGGAACTTGAGTTGTGGAAAAATACGCTCACGGGATGTTTCGACGGGGGAATGCATAACTGCAGGATGACGAAAAGTTTATACGGAATTGAGGCTTATGAGAAGAAAAAATGAGGATATGAAATATGAAAAAGTTAAATTGAAACTTATACGGGTTACATATTGCATTTTTATTATTTAAAAATACAAGAAAATGACTTAACATTTAGGCCAAGGAACTTTATACGGTAAGTATATTCAGTTTTACGTTCCTTAGATTGGTAACTACACGGATACAGGATATATAAGTCGGGCCCTACGGGAAATTGAGTTACTAAACGTGTTTGTGACCGGGGGAGTCTTAACTTCAGGATGACGGGTAATTCCATACGGGAATTCTTGAGGAGTTGGTATTTTCCACGTACTGGTTTGTTATGAACGGTGTCGCCAAATGGTTACTGTTCTCATTTATCACTTGATTTTTAAGTGATCATTTCTGTTTTTCAGTGATCGCTTCAGGTTCGGTGATCGCTTCATTTCAGTGATCGCTTCTGTTTCAGTGATCGCTTCAGTTTTAGTGATCTTTTCTGTTTCAGTGAATCGCTCCCGTTCACTCAACTAGCGGAGCCCGCGCGAAGCGAGAGCCCTCCGCTAGTATAGATAGAATGCAAACGTTCCTTCCCATCTTTATAAATTCATCGTCTCGCATGTTTTCCGACCACAAAGAAAGCAATAGAGTACCAACAATCATGACAATAGAAGCAATGGCTGCCTCCGCTTCTTCCACATACTGTGGTGCCGCTTTGCATATACACTACTCGGTAGTGATACAAATTGATGTATGTTTTTATAGGTGCCAGGTTTTAATAATGGTGAACCTGGATCATTGTGCTCATGTCATCCTTATTTTTCTCATAATGCAATGCGCGCTTTGGGTGAAAAGATGTATTCATTGAGGCGGTTTATTTAATCAAGACGGATCTGACGTTCATTTCATTCGTTGTGGGGCCTTGGGTAGACCAAAATTTAACCACCCAATAGCACCCCAACATCCAGCACATGATATTTGCCGGATTGTTTGTATCGCATGACATTATGTGTGTTGACAAGCACCCAAACTTAATTATTCCGTTGCATATTCAAAATGTCAGGCGCCCAGCACGGAACGATGGTTTTTTTTATGAATGGGCTTTCACCCCTTGTAGAAGACTAGTCTCGTGAAAATTAAATCGCAGTGTCAAATTAAATAGGCTGTGCTTGTGTACGTTTTATTATTGACAAAAGCAGGCCAGGTGAACGAACCAAGTCTAATCATGGCACGCGCACGTATTCAAATCATGTCGGTTTTCGCGAGCTTGTGTATCGAGTTTCCTCCCATATGTCGTAGTGTGCGAGTTTTATATGTCGAGGTTTACAGCGCGTTATCGGTCAGTTTGCCCTCATACATAGAGTTTTGCCTCTCTATATTGGTGAGTTTGACATAACTCATGTCCAGTGTTTCCTCAGTCCAGAAAAAAATCATGGCCGAGTTTCAAAAATCTCGAAATGATTTTTCTCACATGAGGAAAACTCGACATGATTTTTTGTTTTAAACAGAGCAAACTCGACCATGATTTTTCGCTCACGTATCAAATCATGTCGAGTTCACGCGCTGTTGTATCAGAGTTTTCCTCGCCATATGTCGAGTGTGCAGCGTTTTATATCGAGTTAGGTTTACCAGCGCTATTCGTCCAGTTTGCCCTCTATATACATCGATTTTTGCTCTCTATAGGTGAGTTAGTGACATAACAATCATGTCCGTTTCCTTCCTCTGAGAAAAAAAATCATGTCGAGTTTGCTCATGTGAGAAAAAAAAATCATGTCGAGTTGCTCATGTTGAGAAAAAAAATCAGGTCCAAGTTTGCCAACAGTGTTGAAAAAAAAAGATGTCCAGTTTTTTTAAAACTCGGCGTGATTTATTACTGCGACAAGATTGATTTGGACATGATGTATGAAAACTCGCACATAGAGTTCAAACTGAAGGCAGCGCTGTAAACTCGACAGATAGCGGGGTAAACTCGATTATTACAGCGAATAAACTCGACAATGCGCGGGAAACCTCGCCCTGATTTGATACGTGGAGCGTGCCACATGACAGGCATCTTCATGTGACCAACCTAAAATCCCAATCTTGTGGTTTCTGTTGTGTTCATTCTACGATATCAAAAGGCGATGGAAAAATTCGTTCGAATATTATCAAAGTATTGCCTTCAATCTATAAAACAGAAACGAAAGAAATCGCCTCCTCCTAATCTATTTGTTGAAACCAGTTTGAGAAGTCTTGAGTTTCGGGAGACATCGTCTTTTAAGACTCTCATAGGAGATTTAAAATTCATTTAGATACAGAGCATCCTTTCCGTGCAAACGGAGACCTGGTTGCACTCTATATTTCAAGATGGAATAATCCACATTTACCACCTTAATAAGTACAGGAAACATTTTAAAAAATATGCTAAATAAAAAAGAGGTACCACCCCCCTACGCTCACTTTGGGATCACCCTGTATCTTACCTTTACCCGGTGGGTGTTTGTTTTGCGATTCAAACGAGCGGAAATGTCAATTGACAAGTTACATTTAAATAATTTGGCACCAAAAAAAGGTTTTTGACAAGCGGGGTGAAAAACTGAAAGGGGGGGGGTGGTCCCACCTTCGGTAGACGAGGGTTGGAAGCCACTTTCGCATAATAGTAGACGTACAAATAAAACCAAAGAAACAAAAACAATACAGGAATCGGTGTATGAGCACCGTCTGCCTTGTTTGGAGGAGGGGATGAGTTATTTAAATTACAATTCGCATTTTGGACATCTGCCATGATAGCACATCTCCGTGGAATCAAAATAGATAGTAACGAGACCAAAGTAAGGTGTTAGACTGGATGCCACATTACGATTGTTATAGTGTTAGAAAAGTAGGATGTATTCAAAAATGACTATTCAAAAATATAAAAGCTGTGGATTGTGCACGAAGACATTTCTATGGGACAATGCAAGGTGAATTTCCAGAGCCTTGATATGTCAATATTCTTTTTTTTTTGATTTTCAAAGAATATGTTCAGGGATACGAACAATGAGCGCAGATTTTGCATATAAGAGATGTATCATTAAAAAGACACGTTTCAAGCTCCACAGTCAGTTAATTATGTAGTTGCGAATGTGTTTTAACGAATTCTTTTTGTCTTTGCCTTTCACGTCTCTACTCATTTAATGATAACCTTTGGGGTCATGTCGGGTGGGATATTACTGAATGTATTATGTCTAATTAGATTTTGATTTAGTATTCAATACAATGCATACAAGCTGAAGGCCCACAGCCCGGAATACCTCCGGTTAGATTACCCGCAGGACGGGTTCTTGTTGATTAGAGCTCGTACTCATAAGAATATAGCAAGGGCATTTTTTTTCATTTAAATTAAATAATTAGGTCCATGTTCCTCTAACATTAAAAAAAAAAATTTTATTTTTTTAAAATTTGATTAAAATATAACGATATGTATCAAAAATGGGACTGATAATTGAAAAACGTCGCACTTATTTTAAAGCCACTATCAGCGATTTCTTAAAAATATAAACAAATCGCGCCCCCTATTTTATTTTATCATCAAAGTCGATTTTTGCACTGTTGTATGGAAATTGGTGTAGTAAAAGACCCCCGACCCCCCCCCCCGAAAGACCCCTGAAAAGTATTTGTCAAGAAATGTTATTTTTTGCTTTGTAAAGGTGTTGATATGACCTACTTACTAGCAATAGGATAGTGGCTCTAACAACACAACAGGCCTTCGTGAATATAATGGTCGCCTGGAGGGGTGTGTTAAGCTTGATACTATCTGGATGTTTCCGCCTGCGACTAGACATGGCAGAAGAAACTAGCAAGCTCAACACACCTATATTCGCGAATGATAGATTTCTCGCCCTTTATCTAACCCATAGTACCCTAAAGGATTTAACTTTTAATTCCCCAACATTTAGAGTGCAAGATTGACGTGACTTCCATATCCCACACAGGCGAGTTGAAAAAATTTCCATTTTTCTTTTTAGGAATTTTTATCGGCCTTGACGGTTTTCTTTTATTTTATTTCCTCTATTTTTCTTTTTAATAGTTGCTTCACAGTTGGAGGGACGACAACAAATGACAAAGTAACAATAACATGACGTGGAATAAGGTTGGTGGTTTTGTAAGGAATTGGTTGTTATGTAGGCGACCGAAAAAACCCTGTTTACCTTTTAAGTAGAGTCGGGTCGGTCGGTGGATTTTTTCTTTATTTTTTTTCTCTTTCGGAGATCAAAAATTGGCCTAAATACCTCACAATCTGAAAACTCAGGAGAAAAAAAAAATGAATTTTTAAAAACGATTAACAAATTAACCAAAATTTTAATAAATTTGGGTTTGTTAAAAAAACAAGGCCCGAGTTTACATGATTTTGGAAAAAAAAATAAAAAGAAAAGAGAAGAAAAAAAATCTGCAAAAACTGGAAAAAAAACAATTCAGGTCGCTCGGGCACCCGTTTCAAACAGGGTTTTAGTCTCGCCTTATCACTACACTGTACGTTTTGTCCCAAGCCATGATAAGTATTCGGCGGTTGTTACGTTTACACAATAGCTGTCGACATGTCATTAAAATTGATACAAGACAAACTCGATGGTAAATATTATTATACCAAAGCAGGCTGAAACTTCTTATGGAGCGCAATCTCCTGATTCCCTCTTGACCTATTACTGAAAAAGGGAAAAGGAAGCGGAAGATGCTTCTGTGATTTGGTTATGAACTGCGGCCGTAAAATGGGGTTTATGTATATTATTGTACTTCGAAAAGGTAAAATGAAGATAAACAAAAGTCATAAAAGAACGTTTTTGGAGACTGTTGACCTAATTATTTGTGAAGGACCATAACCGAAATACAGGGGAAACTGGGCGATCAAGGAGGAGATTATGGTTTATAGCAATCTCAGCAATGCACGGCACCATATTGCATGTCTTGCATATAGGTCGCTGCGATACCTTGTTATTTTGTTTTTCTTCTTAAAACGCGGCGAATTGAATAGAAATGAGGTTCAGCAGTAAGTTACGGGTTTGGTTCTGCACAACGATATTGGTTACAGCTTGCAAGCAACGTTTCTCTTTGTTATCTTGTTCATTTTCCAATCAATGATATAATATACAGTCAATGTAAGTTGAACGCCCCACAGTAGAAGCTTGTAGGTCTATTATGGTGTGTGAACGAGGAACAGGACAATCTAATCGGGGCAGTGATAGTGATAATACAAAGGGGACAGTTAAACAACAATAGGTTTGGGTTTATGACATATAAACAGGGTATCCTAAAAACAAAAAAAACAACATCAATAAATAAAAAAAAAAACGAAACAACCAAACAAACAAAAACAACAATAGAGTCAGAGGTGGTTGTGAGTAAGTTCTTTTCTTATCGTGTTTCCAAAAACACATTGGTGCGACCGTTCTCAAGATGATTCAGCCCAGAGATGGCGTACATCGTCTGGCCGCTTCACTGAAAATTCCGCAAGGTCCTGTCTGTGCATTTTTGCTTCCAACAGGGGGCAGACCAAGAGATGAGAGATGTTCCATTGTCTGTGTTGATGTTCCACAACCACAGGGTAGTGTCGGATCTTGCTTCCAGGTAGCCCCACTTCTGCACCTTAGATGGGCCAGTTCTGGTTCTCAATCTCTGTTGAGGCATCGCCATTCAGCCCATAGGAGTAAGCTCCTGGGGAAGAAGATGCTCGCCAGGTTCACTACCAATAGATGGTTTATTGGTTGGTAGCAAGTCTTTCTTTCCCACAATGCGACATTCTTATACCCTGGAGACTGATTCAAGAGGTTAGACCTTGCTTTTAAGAAATCTCTCTCTGGATTTAATGCGTTTGGCAGCAGGTCTGTCCGGACATAGGCTGCTTCACATTAGAATTGGCAGTACACTACGACGGATGTCGGTGGAGCAATCCTGCTTAGAGTATAAATTCTCCGTGGGTTGGACATGTTGGACGAAGACAATCATGCGATGAAAAGCCGCCAGGAGGCATTTAATGCTGAATCAAGCTTCTGGCATGGGTGATCTTTCCCATACAGGGCAAAGAAGAATACTATGCGCATGAGTAGCAGGGCAAATGACGCGATCTTTGGGTTATGTGGGCAAGCACCCCATGTGTGCCAGTTGAGTTTGTTAAAGATATTATTACGTGAACATTACTTTAAGTTAAAAACTCTATAGCTTGTACTTGGTTGCAGATTTTTGAGAACTGGTGAAATATTGTCACAATAGCACGTACGAGTTGCGAGTCTGACGGCAGAATTTGAGTACGCTATGTGTAGTCTGTAGGCCATAGGGATTTTCACACTGGATTCAAACTGATAATAATGAGAAACAGAGGTAAGTCCGCCCCCCGCTGAAAATGATGGCATTTTTATCAAGAGCTGTAAGAATGTCTAAAGTTCAAAAACAACTTCATGACTGACCACACCTATTGAATCCATTTCTTACACCAAGAAGGCAGTCCCAATGCTAGGAAACGATGCTTCATTACGCAGATTCATTTTATGGAGAGATTTGTCTGATGAAAGGGAATCATGAATCTAGAAGACAAGTACTTCGTTGGCTGATCTTCTATATTGATCTAAAAGTTAGTGGTCGCATTTCAATTTGAACCTCGGTCACAGAGACAGTTGCCGTTAATTGCCGATCCCTTTGGCACAAACAAACTTTTACCAGCCTCAAAAATAGTTATAAAGGAGTCTAGGTTTGCCAACGGGCACCGATTTGCTCCATTGCGATACACACAGCAATGTAGAACTGTGAAAGAATCCTCAAACCACCAAAACAAATCGAGGCACGTGCTAAATTACGACGTCACCAAATCAGGCAAATGCAAGTCATTTGATCGTTTACAACCAATTACGACCGGGGCCGTGTATGACCGTGTGCCCTCCCCATCAAAAACAAAAACAAAAACAAAAAACCGAAAATTCGGCTGCAGGCACAATAAGTTTGAACAAAAGCACACGATACTTTTTATTTGTTGTAGGTAAGATTGGAATGTTAGCGCAAGATCCCTGAAAAGTTGATAAAAGTGGTAGAGTCAATAGGTTTTTAAATATGACCCCAAAACATCAAAATCGCAGAATACCATTTATATACAAAAAAAATGAGAGCTCGGTAACAACAAGACTGGCAATGAAGAGAACATAATGGCAAAAATCCCAATATTGATTGCAATCAACATTAACACTTTCCAAAATTTCTTGCAGAAACTCTCTGGGTCAAATGGATGCATTTACATTAATTATACTTAATTGCTAATGAAAAACATTAATTATTGGTGATAAAATATGTTTCAAGACGATATAAAATATGACTAAGTGCATAGACAAACTCCACCATAAAATGCGGCGGGCTGCAACTTGTTTGTGACTGAAAATAATGTTACATTCTCAACTTTATGAAAGTAAACCTTTGTTTCAACACAAAACTGAATAAACAATACAGTAAATTACTTTGTCATTAAAGTTTGGGTTAAGATAACTCTTTGTAGTTGGTCAATTTGGAGCAATCAGTGACCCCCCCCCCCCCACCCCACCCCCCCCCCCCCCCCCCCCCCCCCCCCCCCCCCCCCCCCCCCCTGAGGGGGGGTGAGCAGGCATAATTTCTGGTGGGTTTGTCTTCTCTGAAGGTAAATGAACAAATTTAGCGGGGGGTGCCCCTCGAGAAAGTGTGGGAGGAAACCCCGGATAAATTTGGTTCATTAACCTTCATAGAAGGACAAATCCACTGAGAAACGATGCTTGCTCTCCACGGTCACGGAATTCCTCCAAAAGACCAAACTATTGGGCCGTCAGAAAAATGATGAATGATATGCTCTAGCTCAATCCAATGCTGTCTAATTTGGACAATAAAGAGTTGTGTTGATATAAAGAACTAATCGATCTCTAATTAAGTGTGTTAAAATGCATGTTTTTAGCTGTTATTACCCAATAGAAAAAAAAACAATTCATATGTTAATAATCTGTTGTCAGTAGCTGTCTTTAAAAAAGGAAAAAAAGGTGGTTGGACTTAGAGATTAATATTGGCATGGTTTGATCTTTCCCATACAGGGCAAGAATACTCTGCGCATGAGTAGCACAGGGCAAGTGACGTCGATCTTTGGGTATGTGGGCAAGCACCCATCTTGTGCCAGGAGTTTGTTTTAAAGATATTATTACGTGAACATACTTTAAGTTAACTTATCGCTTGTACTTGGTTGCAGATTTTTGAGAAAACTGGTGAAATCTGTTCACAATAGCACGTACGAGTTGCGAGTCTGACGGCAGACAGAATTTTGCACCCCGTCGCTATGTGCCCCCGAGTCTGGTAGGCCATGGGGATTAACACTGGATTCAAACG
Organism: Ophioderma brevispina; assembly: GCA_023653785.1. Taxonomy (NCBI): domain Eukaryota; kingdom Metazoa; phylum Echinodermata; class Ophiuroidea; order Amphilepidida; family Ophiodermatidae; genus Ophioderma; species Ophioderma brevispina. The sequence continues at coordinate 9,615 of JAMKCH010044952.1, read as the reverse complement.
GATAAATAATGAAAACAGAGGTTAAGTCCACGCCCCCGCTGCAAATGATGCATTTTTTTATCAAGATGCTGCAGAATTTCTAATAATATCAAAAAACTCTCATAACCCTGATCCACAACCTATATGAATCATTTATTACACCAAGAAGAGACAGTCACAAGCTATGAAACGATCTAGACGCAGATTCCATTTACTGGAGAGATTATTTGATGAAAGGTAATATGAATCTGAGAAGCACAATAATACGTTGCTGATCATTTCTAATTGATCTAAAGTTAGGGAGTCGGCATTTCAATTTTGAAAATCGGTCACAGAGAAGTTGCGTAATTGCGATCCCTGTGGCACAAACAAACTTTTACCAGCCTCAACAATATTTATAAGGGTCGAGGTTGCCAACGGGCACCGATGCTCCATGCGATACACAAGCCATGTAGAACTGTGAAAGATTCCTCAAACCACCAACAAATCGAGGCACGTGCTAATTACGGCGTCACACAATGCATAATGCCAAGTTATTTGATCGTTACAAAACCAATTATACAGGGCCGTGTCATGTACCGTGTGCCCTCACCCCTCAAAAAAAAAACAAAACAAAAAAAACCGAAAAACACTTGGTGGCAGGCACCATAAGTTTTGAAACAAAGCACAGGACTACTTTGTTCTTTGTGGTAAGGTAAGATTGGATGTAGCTAATATCCCTGGAAAAAAAAAATTGAGAAAGGTAGAGTCAATAGTTTTTAATATGACCCCAAAAATCAAGAACCCGCGAACCATTTTATATACAAAAATGCAGGGAGCTGGTAACAAACACGACTGGCAACGAAGAAACATAATGGCCAAATAACAATATGATGCAATCAACATTAACACTTTCCAAAATTTCTGCAGAACAAACACTTTACGGGGTCAAAGGACTGCATTTTACATAATTATTATTTAAGTGATAATGATTATAAAAATAAATTATATTTGTGAATAAAAATGTTCAAGCCGATATAAACACTTGACTAAAGTCATAGACCCAAAACTCCACCATAAAATGATAAATGCGGCGGGCCTGCTGCAACTTGCTGTTACTGAAAAATAGTACATTCTACAACTTTATGCAAGTAAAACCGTTTGTTTTCAACACAAACTTGAATAACAAATATCAGTATATTCATTCTGTCATTAAAGTTTGGGCTTAAGAGAACTCTTTGTAGTTGGTCATTTGGGGCACTTCGTGACGTGGAGAGCAGAGAACATTTATGGGTGGGTTTGTTTCTCTGAAGGGTTAATGAACAAATTTAGGGGGGCGGCCCCTCGAGAAAGGGGGCGAATAAGGAGGGGAAAATTATAATTACAGGGGTCAAAAATGAAAAATGCTTTGATTGTTGTAAAAATGTAACCAAAGTGTTCTTCTTGTTACAAGGATTAAAAAAGTTATAGTTTGTACTACATACAAGGTATGGTTACCGAGGTATAAGATAAAATTTGTCAAATGTCAAAGTTCATCACCAAAGGTTAAATCTTTAATATTGCACCAATTTCTTTTAAAATGGTCTCAAATTGTTGACCTTTCCACAAGGATTGCAATAAAAGTAGTTGACACTTTCATTTGTATTTGTTTATCGAGATAAATGGCAAACAAGGTCAACCCCATTGACCTCTATTGATCTCGGATTTTTAAAAATATGTTAGACGGTTCAAAATGTTTGAGCTTATGAGCCAATTTGAGCCTATTTTTAAAGAAATCGGAGCAATATTTAGGATTTAACCTTTCGTGATGACCTTTGACATTTGACGATTTTTGTATTATATCTCCATAATCATAAGTTGTAAGTAGTACAAACTATACCTTTTTTAATCCTTGTAACAAGACGAACACTTTGGTTACATTTTTACAGCATTCCAAGAATTTTTCATTTTGACCCCTGTATTATGAATTTCCCCCTCTTGGATTCCGCCCACACTTTCACGAGGGGCACCCCGCTAAATTTGTTCATTAACCTTCATAGAAGACAAATCCACTGAGAAACGATGCTATGCTCTCCACGGTCACGGAATTCCTCCAAAAGACCCAACTATTGTGTGCCGTCACAAAATGATGATGAATGTAGTAGTAGTAGTAGTAGTAAATCTTTATTTATTCAGGGTTACTCGGTTCAGTTACAAAAACTGGTCTCCCATGAGACCCTGACGAATACATAAATATACAAAAGCCATGTAAAATACAAAATAATACATTTGAATAATAATTACAAAATCAATAAGAGGACAAAATATAACAGAACTCACTCTAGAACATGAGATTTGAAAGTATTTATGTTCATAGAAAATAAATTACACCTTACCTGATGACTTCCGGTCATCAGGATCATTAGTTTTGTGAGCCTTTTTATAGTAGTAGTCCCTTTCCTTAGTTAATTTGATGAAATCTTTATTAATCCATTCAGGAAGTTGAGAACCTTTAACTAGTTTATCTTTAATAGGTGCGTCAATATCACACACATTGTTAAATAAATCTTGCCAAACACTAAGTGCATCATTTACATCACTACAATTAAATACAAGATCCCAATTCAGCTCTTTAAGGGAATTAATAAACTTATGCTCATTAAAATTCTTAAAGGAACGATATTTGATTACTTTAGGTGGTACTTTTACTTTCTTGTTTTTACGAATTAGGTAAATTAGTGAGTGATCACTCAGTCCAAGACTGTGAACACCTGATGATGAAATACGATCAGGATTAGAAACAAAAGCCAGATCGATTTTAGCTTAGCTCTAATCCAATGCTGTCTAATTTGGACAATAAGAAGAGTTTGTTGATCATACATACCTAATTCGATCTTTTAATTAAGTGTGTTAAAATGCATGTTTTAGCTGTTATTACCAATAGAAACATTCATATGTTAATATCTGTTGCAGTAGCTGTCCTTAAAAAAGGAAAAAGGAAATTGGTGCTTCTGAGCGCAAAACGTATATGAGTGCAGTATTTGTAGTTAATAGCGCCTCAATTTGTATAAATGGGTCCTACCGGTTACTTAATTTCTGGGATCATATCTTAAAAATATTGACTCTAGCTTTATGAACTTTTCAGGGATATTGGCTAACAGTCCCATCTTACCTTACAACAAAGAATAAGTAGTCACTTGCTTTTGTTCAAAATTTATGGCGCATGCCACCAAGTGTTGCATTTTTTTTGGGACACACGGTACAATCGGGATACCTGGAAAGAACAAATATGCGCTGTGACACCAGGTTCTGATAGTTCATGTGAAGTGAAAATATAATACCGAATATCGAAATGAGCAAAACGGTATAATGGAACGATGTCATGGATGTGAAGTGTTTGAAGAAGTGTGGTTTTGCCTTGTGCATATTAGCACCGTCAAGGGCACTAAAGACGATGTCAGAACTAAACCACTGATATTTTCGCTGATATAGACGTTGATCTATTGCAACACAAACTGTAGTATGTGTGTTGGAAGTAATTCTGATGAACAAAATGAGAATAAGAAAGAGTTTGGCCAAGGGCTAAGTTGTTTCACCTTTCTGTGCTTCGGTATAGCGCTATACAAGTGACCCAATCAAAATATTTATATTAAGCAGTGGCTCGGTTTCAATATAATCTAATGATGTACCCCCCCCCCCCGGGGGGTTTTTTTTGGGGAAATGTTTTTATTTTTTTCTTTTTTGAAATTTTGTAAAATTCGCTTAAAAGAAATGACAGACATTCACGGACAACCCTGTTTTTGTCCATCGAGGCCAACATGGAGGCCTCCACAGACAATATTTTTCACCTATTTGTATTTCCAATGACATTGGTATTTTTCGTGTTTTTCTGTTGCAATCGTAAAACTATTTTTAAATAGATGTGAATTAAGAATTAAGAAGCGTGGCCTTTTCCTTAAAGAAAGCAGCGAACAATAAGTAACATGATGCATGTTGAAAAAGATAGGCAGCTATATGCTTACTACTAACCCTAGAATCAACGGCTTACTTTTTCTTTGACTAAATAATTTATTATATATTTTAGAAAGGGAGGGCCTATAACGCATGATTCTAGCAGAATCTATGACGATGCGAAAATCAATTCAATGCACGCGAGGATGATTCAACCCGAGAAAGTAACTTGACAAATATTATATAAAGGCTCGGAGAAACTGGCGAACACAGAATTAAAGACGAAAAATACACGGTCTCCAACCTGGTCCTCTCGCTATCTAGGCGTGAGAATTACCACTGGACCACAGAGGACTGTGTTCACGTGGATACCAGAGAAACGAGCGCTAATGTATTTCAGTCTTTATTTCAGAGTTTCAAGCGGCCGTAATTAATCAGGGCTCATAATGTTTGTTTTCACACTTATGCTGATGACACCTAGCTATATTGTGAATTTAATCCAAAGATATCGGGCGATTGTGGTCGTGCTCTCAATAACTCTCTTCTTGTATATCAGAAATAAACACCTGGATGTATCAAAACAAACTGCAGATGAATCGGAAAAAACAGAATTCATTGTTATTGCCACCACGCGTGTCTCGAGCAATTTGCCTGACATACAGTTCAGTCTTGGTGACATTTCTATTCAACCTTCAAGTAGTGCTAAGAATCTTGGCGTCATTTTCGATGCCTCCATTGATATGTCTAAACAGACCAGTGTCATTTGCAATAGCGCCAATTTTCATATTCGCAACCTGTGGCGCATAAGACGGTTTATAACACAAAGCTCGTCATCATGCTGTACGAGCTCTGGTCTTGTCCCTTATCGATTACGCCAACTCCCTACTTTTTGGAGCAAACAAAGCCGATCTAAGGCGGCTTCAGCGCCATCAAAATAAAGCTGCGCGATTGGTTTTTGGATGTGGAAGAGACCAGAGCTCGTCAAAACTTATAAATAGTATCCATTGGTTGCCTGTTGAGAACAGAATTAAATACAAGATCATGATTTACTGCTTCAAATCACTTCACAGGCAGGTTCCAGAATACCTTAGCAATGTCCTTGAGTTGTACAACACCTCTGAATATAGCAGACGTCGACTTCGCTCTTCTTCTGATGCCACCAGGCTCAAAGTACCACACTCGAAACACCTAGCTGGTGACAAGGCTTTTCAAGTTTGTGGTCCAAAACTTTGGAACCAACTTCCTGTTGACATCAGAGAGGCGGCGCCCGTCTCTATCTTCAAACGCTTGTTGAAAACCCATCTCTTTCCAAAGGACTGATATTCTCTGTTATTATGTTTGTATTTAGTAAAGCGATGTGTTCTTTGTAGAGCGCTATATAAATGCTGATTATTATTATTAATTATATATTTTAGAACGGGAGGGCCTATAATGAATGATTCTAGCAGAATCTATGACGATGGGAAACTCAATTCAATGCACGCCAGGATCAAGTAAATGATACAACCCGAGAAAGTAACTTGACAAATATTATATAAAGGCTCGGAGAAACTGGCGAGCACAGAATTAAAGACGAAAAATACACGGTCTTGAAACCGGTCCTTTCGCTATCTAGGCGTGAGAATTGCCACTGGAATTTATTAACAGTAAAATAATTAGTTAAACGAATAGCTATAGACCTGGTTGAGGGCCATTCTCCGAGGAGTCACACATGTTTTTGCCGCCAATGACAAAACGACCAATCTCATCATCATCATCATTGTCGTCCGTAGAAGGAACGTTGGAAGCAGCTGAGACAAATGGTCCTTGAGGTACTCTTGTCTTCTTCAGTTGTTTAGTCCTAGCTCTCCGGTAATGTCTACCCATGTTAATCGTAATTATGTCATGTCGCTCGACCCGAAGATAACTCTACAGAAACAACAACTGTGTGTATACAATACTAGAGCAGTTGTTGTCTTTATCATATTTGTGGAATACAATGAGCTCATCCGTTTGGAAAGATTGGAATATCTTCCCGGGGGGGGGTGGGGCACTTGTACTCAAAGGTGGATATGATGCTCTTGAACAAATGTGACTTTCAAATCACCTTAACCAAACGTATTGTTCACCGACTAAAAACAGCTAAAACATACCCTAAACAAGTATTTTTATCTGTCTTATGACACCCTCAACAAGTACGCATGCATTGAATCGTAATATACCTTGATTATTTGCTTTGCTTTAACTTCATTTACTTCATATTACACATTTTGGATATTTTGATCCCTGCTTTTAATGAGATATAACACCTGAAATTCAGGGTTAAGAAAAGAACATACGCACGTTTATTTTTTTCATATTTTTGGTGTTTTTTGAAACCCACCGATGTACTCGCGTACATCGCCCTTTTTGGAAAAAAGCCCCTTTTTACGCTTTTTTCTTGTTCACGCATCATATCCACCGTTTAATACAAGTGCCCCCACCCCGGGGAATTTCTGGCCCCCCGTTAAAATGGGGCAGGTATTGTCATACTTCCACTGGAAGTTCCTGGTGACCCCTTAAGTTGCTTTAACTTCAAAGGTAACCCGGGTTCAGGTATTTTTTTTTTTCAAAACAAAAGGTATTTTTTTAACACCCACAGGTCCTCTGTACTACCTTGCAAAAAACGCTCAGCGGGTAAAAGGTCAAATCCTCCGCATTCGGTCAACAATCGACCACTTCTTGAACAGGCCAACACATTTTGTTTAATGCCATGCGCATTAATCAACATTAGAAGCTGCTAAAGAGAGGCGCGTGTCTCTTCAATCAGCTATTAACAACTCCAAAAATTTTGGTAAAAAAAACTCCACGCGATTACGATCTTCACACGCTTTTCCGCAAAGTCTATCTGTGTTGATAACCGCCCTACTACATGCTTGCTCGTGCATTGATAGGTAAACACTAACATACAGCATCTATTCGAGTTCCAATTTATCTTTGACTTCGACTGATTTTGCGCAATTCACAAAATTAGTGGAGAAGGGTGCATTTGGACTATTCTAATATCATGTCATCTGATTAGAAAGTTGGTCAGCAGATTATATATTTTAGAAGATTGATAATTGAGCAGTAAACAAAATCATGGTATCGGGTGATTCATTCAAACTAACTAGTATTGCCAGTATTGGGAGATAGAGGTGTGTTGTAGTTTTGTTGAATGTCAAGCAGTCCACTGGGTTCTCAATGCGTCCGAGTGCCAGAAGGTCTGAGTATGCGAGGTGGCCGAGCGGTCTAAGGCGTTTGAACGTCGGCAGGGTATAAGATCGGCCAAGCGGCCCTGGTTCGAGCCCGCAAGATAGGGTTTCTGGTATACTCAAATAGTACTATAAGGTCGGAAATTGCCATAATCAAGAAGCTTTATGTAGTGTGAATATGGAATTTCTCCTCGCTCCACCCATGCGTAGAATGTGCGGTTTATGAAATGTGTTGCCGGCCCGCCTCATGGTTCGGAGAGTAGTATTGTAAAGCCTTTGGTCCAGTGTGTCAGTGAGTCAATCCTGAGCACGCTAAAATTGCAGGACCTTATCGAAAAGGTAAAGGTAGAGGATCCCAGCTAGCAAAGTGAGTTGTGACAACGTTAAAACGTTTTAAAATTGGTTCACTGTGACTCTTTTACCACGTTAAAAACACGTGAATGGGTAGACACTTTTTCACGTTTTCAAAAGGTTTTATAGACGTTATTAAAACAGATTTGAGAACGTTATCAACACGTGCTTAAAAGTAAGACACTTTAAAAAACCGTTTCTAAACGTTCTGAGAAGTCAAAAACATTTGATTAACTGCCTATTAAACGCTAATAATTAGAGAAAAAGTAATCGGTTACTATTTATATCTGATCTGTATATTGCAGGGAATCTACATCAAGCATTATAACACAATTTACTCACTTACTGTAATGGGAATTGAACCTGGGACCATTCGCGTGGACGACCGAATAGTAACCACTACATCCACATAGCTAGACGACTCACAATTAAGGGTAATTTATATTTATATAGGCTCGAAGTGTATCAGAAGAGTTGTATCTTTTTTCAAAAGTGAGTGACCTATTAAGTGACCTTTCATTACCACTGAAATTTGAACCACATCTGTGCTGACAGAATAAAAGCACCGTGGATAAAGAATTGCCAAAATAAAGGCACAATTAATATTAACAAAAATAATAATATAATAAAATAACAATAACAAATTACTATCCTCCGCGCCGCTACACCGCAGTCGAATGCGCATATTCACACCAACATGACCAAAAAGCGCCTGTGATGGGCGCGTGAGTTGGCCAGGAGTATACGCGAAGGACTCGACGCAAATGAGGAAAAAGCCGCGAAAAGAAAAAGGGCGAGGAGAATAAGCCAGTGCGCATGCTCCCGTTAGGTTTTAGAATATGATTATTCCGTTACCTAGAATAAATCGGGGGAACGTCTCCGCTGCCTTCAGACAGATCAAATAAATAACTCTGGGAATACATTAATACATCTAGAATGTCAAACTTAAACTTTACCGCGGAAACAAACCCATGTCTTAGAATGTTTTACTATAAGAAACGTTATGGACCGTTGTGCGAACGTGTCTGCATATTACGTCGTCAGGAAACGTCTACAAAACGTTTCCAACGACCAAATAATCCAGGTACATATCACGTTTCAAAACTTTTTAAAAAGAAGTTTTAGCACGATTATTACGGGGCGGTGGGTTGAACTCAAAACGTTGTCCAAACAAGGTTTTGTTCTCAATTAGTTTTTGATTTAGGTTTGAACTACATTTTACTGTTTGTAACGTTTGAAAAACGTCGAGGAAAAACGTTATGTGTTACCTGGGATCATCCCGGGTCTGTTACCTGCAGTCACCCTAGGTAACCCGAGGCGTCCGGTTGGCCCATACGGGGGCGTTGGACAGTTAACAAGACAAGACAAGAACAAATTACGTGATCCTCAAAAATTCATCAGTGCATGCCAAGCCTAATACGCCCAGCTGCTTTCAAATACAAGATCGCAACTACCGGATCGGGATCGGCCAATGGGTGACGAGCTAAATATACTGGTCCATCTCTGTAACAAAACATCCAATACACTACTTTTACTCTCCCATGCAAACAAATACTTGTGGTCTGAGACGGAAGAGATGAAGGCAACGGCCAAAATTTTAAATAAAAATCCCGTAAAATCTTCAAAGTTCAAGTGCTTTTTTCTCAACTTTCGTCATCCAACCTCTTTGGTGGATGAGAAAAGTTACTCAAAAGAGCGTTTTCTAGCTAATGCCAAAAGGTGTTGGAGGTTTGTTAGCAGGTCTGTTTGGTTTAGATAAATGAATTGATATGCCCAAGTGAGTCGATTTTAGCGGATATGTCCGACTTGGTCTAAACGTATATTTCGCAACCTCTACATCCCAACTTCAGTAACGAAACATTAAGCACGCCTGCACAACGCTATTATAATAAGAAGTGGCGCCCCTATACTGGTCGCCCTAAAAAGTATATAATAAACCTATTGCCAAAGTAGTCAAGATGGTTCCTTCTTTAATGCAACGACAGGACTGAAAGCGATGTTCAACACAATACAGAACGCTATACTGGTCGCTACAGTGATGTTATAAACTGCCGCCCTTGAAGGCAAAAATGCTGCGGACGTCTAAAAGCAATGGGGGGGGGGGGGGGGCTTACATAATATTTTTCATCTAGTATCCAATGACCTCTTTTTATTTAGTAGGCCT
>JAMKCH010044951.1:0-12016 GCA_023653785.1 Ophioderma brevispina | reverse complement strand
GCGGGGTGAAGCGAGCAGATGGGCGCAGCGTGTCGAAACGAAAACAAACAAAGAAAAACAAAGGCGTGCCCGCGCGGTAAAAACCGGCCCGCCAACGCGGAGACAAAGATACCGACGCGGTAACAAAGTCACACACACGGTAAAGAATTTTCCAATCCAGTTTTTCCACATATTTTATTAGATACAACAAGCATAATAAATAATGACACACTCACCCAATAGAACTGTTTTAATTGATAGTATGACAACTACAAGAAACAGAAACAGGCTCACAAAAGCAAGGCATCAAAGCACGCAACACGTGCGCAATGGCTGCCTTGTGTTTACCTTATTTTACCGCTACACCGATCACATGACCGCACCGGGGAAAAAAGGATACATAATAAAAGCTCCCCGACGGGCGTAAAAGTTGCCGTTTATTCCGTCCAATAGAGCGTTATAAATCCAGTATAAATCCAGTATAATCAGATGTATTGGTATAGTAGGAGGAGTAATTCCGTAGTTTGAAGCGAGCCAGTCCAGTATCAAATATCTCAGATAATTTGGCTGCTAATCACAGAGCTGCGATGTACAAGCGTCCGTTGTATGGCCCGGTACCAAACGGAATTGAGAAGAGTCCTGGGTCGACAGTGTGTGCCCTGGGGTCACGTGGTCGAAGTCCATTTTTCTCTTTTAGGGGTAGGGGGCTAAAATGGTCATTTTGGGGCATTTCACTTCTCAGAAGGAAAATGCAATATTTCGTCAACCTTTGGGTGTAAAGGAAATCATTTCAGTGTAATGATTTATGTAGTTCTACAACTTTCCACAACACTCTCTGGGGTTGACTGGCATAAAGCATCAAGCATGGGGAGAGAAGGGTGTGAAAGTTATACAATGTAGTATATTGATTGAAACTTCGATGATTTACATATTAATAATAGGTTAGCTTTTGCCATGATTACATTGCACGTAGGCGATTACGAGCTTATTATGCATTAGTCAATACTTACGTCCCAATCGGATTGGATGAAAACGCATCGATTTGCATGCTGATAAGTATTCATTAAGTTCTTTGATGTATCGCATCTATTTGTATAGGTCAAATCGGGGTTTTAACACCGCAGATTTTAAAATAGACATTGTAGGACTACTCTCTGCCGTTAAAGTTTGCTGTTTTTTAACACCATAGAAAATAAGATTTCTATTTTTAAGACAAGTATAGACTCTGCAGTGAGTGTCAATCTGATTCTTCCCCGTTCGTAAAACCACATAATCTGGAGGTTGTGGGTAATGACCGTTCTGGCCTGGTATTATTGCATTACATGGCAAGTTAAACTGTTTCAAGCGCTTTCACTCGAGGGGGAATAAAAGCATGCGTGTTGGCGTGTATTATTAATTCTATTGTTTAATAATTCACGCTTGATAATGCACCACCCTGATTAATGCACCATGAATATTTAAATCGTATCATAATGCCACCATGCATATTCAAATCGGGTCTAATGCATGCATGAATATTCATTTTGAGTAAGTGCATTCGCAAATATAATTTTACGCGAAAACAAGAAAAAAAACCACTCTAAAATAATGCTCTAGTGGTTTATTTACACTTTCATGAATCTTGAACCCAATCAATGCAATGCGACTGTTGTTACAGGCACCTTTTCCATTAAAAGAATAAAATTTTTTGAAACAAACTGCCTTGTAATTTAAAATCTTACCTGTATAGCAATTTGGTGCTGTAGGTTTCTATTGGCAGGCGCTGTTTCTGTTCATTGGAGTAGAAGAAGAAAGCGAACCATGAGGGGCTAAAACTCCATGACAGTATACGAGCATGTCTAAAAGGTCACCCTTCCATAGACCCAGCCAGACTTTGGGTGTTGTAGATTGTCTCCAGTACTGTCACCTATTAACAACAGAGTCAGTTGAAGAATATGTTGGAATGCAGCGGATGGATTTATTCAGCAATCGGATTGACAACTTTTTATTGTGCTAAAAGCCTCTTAGCTGATCCTTATCGACTTCCTTAGCACATTAGTGTGATATGTGGGTGCATTGAATTAATATGTGATGTGATCTGGGAAAACCCCCCGCCACTATGTCCGCATCAGGACATTTGAAAAAAATAAAGAACTAGCTTAAAATCTGTTAGATTGTATTTTATTTTTTGTCCATATTGTATAGGCGTATCTTTTGATGTGTGTATCAAAGAATTAGAACAGCTATGGAAACACTTAATTTTCAACTCTGAAGTGATCGTAAAAACTCAAAATATGAATTTCCCACCATGTGGTGGTTTTCCCAGATCGCATCACATATTATAATTTATTAGTTTTGAATATTACATTCTGCATCCCTCCAAAAGATATATAACAAACTTATTCAAAATAAGAACAAAATTTTGTATTAGCAAGAAAAATATTATGGCATACCAATTTTATGTGAACTAATATTTTACTTTGATGCCACTTACTGCTATGTCATTGACAAAAATTATTGTGCTGAATGACTGCTTCTTTGCAGTAGCATCTGTGAGGGTGGATGTCTGAGCCCTGTGAAACCCTTCACTGCAACAGGCTGTAAATGAGTCATGCCAGTAATATTACTACTAAAACTAATTAAGCTGGACTAAACTTAAATAATTGTAAGTGCAACTAGCTATTGAAAATCCCATTTGAATTGTTTAAATAGGTATGTTATTAAAGGTGCTGTTCCAACGCTTGGGACCCCCCTTGATTTAACACCCTTACTTAGTATCGCTTTTGAATCAATTAAAGAACCCTATTTTTGCTCATTGTCATCCTGAAATTTGAGCCCTCAATTCCAATTCATTCCCAAGATACAAAGGAGACTGCCGTTTAAAATGTTAAACCATCAATAGTAGCACAACGTATTGAATAAGGCTTTGCAATATATGCATTATTGCTTCTAAACCATCAAAACTGGAAGTTTTTGTTTCCACTTGACTTTGATGGGGCATAATGTGCAGTGCAAGACACACTAGACATAATCGGAACAGCAACCTTTAAGGGTTGCCATCATAAGAGTCCTTCCTGCAACTATTCAATTCTTTTCTTTCCATTCAACACCATCCAACCAAAACAATTGGCAAGGAAAATTAAAGTCATCAATGCTAAAGTGGTATGGACAAGATTTATATCTAGGACTGATTAGAGTCAGACTAACACATGAGGATCAGAGCGTGGGTCGGGTCCGTACAGCAATTAAGCTCAGGGGTAGAGACTAGGTTCTGATTTGGGATCAGAACTAATGTTAGGATTTGGTCCCGACTAAGGTTGGAATTTGGGTCCGACTAAGGTAGAGATTTGGGGCAACTAAAGGTTAGGATGTTGGGTCCACTATGTAGATTTGGGTCAAACAAGGTTAGGATTGGTGGTCAGAACTAAGGTTAGGATTTGGGTCAGAACTAATGTAGTCTTTGGGTCAAAAACTACGTTATGATTTGGGTCCAGAACAAGGTAGGGATTTGGGTCAGAACTAAGGTTAGGATTTGGGTCAGAACTAAGGTTGAGGTTTGGGTCAAAACTACAGGTAATGATTTGGGTCAGACTAAGGTTAGGATTTGGGGTCAGTAACTAAGGTCATCTTTGGTATCCAGAACTCCACCAGATCCGGACTTGGGGTCAACTACGGTTAGGATTTGGGTCATAACTAGTAGGTTTGGGTCAGACTAAGGTTCGATTTGGGTAGACCTAAGGTTTGTATTTGGGTCATAACTAAGGTTAGGATGTTGGGTCATAACTAAGGTTAGGATGTAGTCAGCCTCTTATGTTAGATTAGGATCAATACAACGTTAGGATTAGAACTACTATTCAGATTAGGACTCAGAATATTAGAATTAATGTTAAAAATAGGAAAGTTCTAGTTTGCAACAATCATGATGAACCCTCAAGAATATTACAATTAGAGTAGCACTAATTTGTAGGTTGTTGACTTGTAGGGAATATCCTCAATCCTGATAAAAAATCCTGAAAACAGCATAAAATTGACCTCAACTGCTTTGATCGGCTGAAATTACATACAGTTGTGGAAAATTTTGAAAATAAAATCCTGAAATCAGGAAAAATCCTGAGAGTCCACCCCCCTGTGTTTAACTAGGGTCAGGATAAGGGTTGTGGCAAGGGCTAGGATTACAGTGAGGGGTAAATTTAAGAGGACTTCTAACTAGGATTAGGTTCTAGGGGGTTTTCCATGTGGATTATATGAATAGAAGCACACCACTTATTATAATGGATTGTTAGGCCAAAAAAAAAACACAAGTTTGTCTCAGGAAGACATTTTTTTTAGAAAAATGATATTACGAACGCAGGATTAGGATTTAAACAAAAAACATTTTTTGGCCACTTTTTTCTATTTATTTGGCCAAATTTATTTTTTTCTAAGATTTTAAATAAAATCTTTCAATGAGGTAAACTTAAAAAATGCGCTAAGAGATCAATTTTAAAGAAAAGTGTGCGGTCTCTGGGGCCAAACTTTGTTGTTTTTGGCCTGACAGCTTTAGAAAATTAACCAACAGCTCTTCTGAGGTCAATTGTCAAGTCTGATAAGAATACACAAGAATTTCCTCAAACTGTAATCTCGTTAACCTTAAGACGGTGACACTATGGCTGTTGCATGTACCTCTTACCTTATCATTGTATTTAGCCTTGTAACTGATCCAAAAACTGCCATCTCCAAGAACATACTCTGGGCTGTAAGATAAACAGAGCAAAGTCTATCAAACTGTTTTTTTTAAAGGTTACTGTATTATTTGAGCCATACAGACGATCATCCAATTTCTAGGGGGGCATTTTCTGACATTGTTTCAGTGTTAAAACTTACATGACTTTTCACAAGCATTTGATTTGTGCATACCCAAAAGCTGCTTCTGGTTGTAATTTCCATTTCAGTTAGATTGGATTGTATGTAAAAGTGATAATATTCGTGTGTTAGTTTTCGCTTTCAGCAAATTTGAAACATTTTGCTGTTTTTAAATTCGCTCTTTTAAGCTATCCTACATAGACCCTACACACAAAATACAATTTTCGCGGGTTTTTAATTTCGCGCAAAGCTCAGAAGTGCGCGAAAAGCGCGAAAATTTAATTTGTTAGCGCAAAAATTTCCACTTTTACAGTATATCATCTTGAATCAGACTCGCTAATAAGATGCGAATAAAACATGTTATAGCTGCTAACTACACTTCCCCTGCTTTAAAACACCGTGTGAAAAAATAAAGAGGATGTGACAATATTTGAAGAGTTTTTCTTAACAAATGTTACAGTATTTAGAAACCTTGTAGTTACCTTGATTGAAATCAAACTTGGAATGATAATGACAAACACGTCCTTAAGACAGCTAGCATCACATCTGGGAGCCTGAAGTAACACACACATTAAGGATTTAAGAAAAACTTGTGCTTAAAAAAGTAAACACTTCACCTAGTTTCATGCATGGGAAAATATTACACTCCTGCATAAATTAGCATATGTTTAGACATGTGTGCTTGGCTGAATTAAAACAATATGCTCAAATACCTGTACAAAGTAAATGGAATTCTGATTTTTTGCATAAAAACAATAAAAAAAATAAAAAATTAAAACAAAGGCAAAAGAGTTAAAATTAAGGTAAGGTGTTAGAATTCAACCTCGTAACACAATTGTGTCATACTGTGTCACCATAGTTAATGAAACATTTACATGGACAAACATTTAAAAAAATACAGCATGTATTGTTTTAAACTTTTTTTGTGTCATCCCCCTGGCAAGATGGCAGTCTGGAACTGACCTCAGATGACCTCTGACCTTGGTTTGTGACCTTTGAATTCCACATATGAAGGAACCTCTATTGCACCTTCAACCAAGTCTGGTTAAAATTGGACTTCCAACTTTTCGAAGCATACCTGAAAAAATGAAAACCAACCAAAACTGGAACATACAATAACATATGAAAACCAACCAACAATTCTAAAACACTTTCTTTTACCTATTAAAATTACAAACTTTCCTACTTTTTGAAATAGCCAATACATTGTAATAGTTCAATAACAGATTACTTTTTGCAGGCAACTTCTTGTGAATCTACACAAGGTTTATGGCTAGCCTATTTTTGTTTAAAAAACCACTTAAATGTCCTTAAACATAAAAATTACTTATCAATTACATTTTACTCCACTATCTATACATAGGAAATATTAAAAGTTTTACAACCACATCATGTTGGAAACATTATTAGAAGAGTGGTCCTTTGAGTTACTATTCGGCTCTTAAGGCAAGCAGGTTGTAGTACATTGAGCCAATTCTTAACCCGAACCCACGGGGGTCCCTTTTAGTCGCCTCTTACATCATGCAGGGTATACACCGGCCCTTATCTGTTACCCAAGCCCGTAGGGGGCAAGAGTTAAAAATTAGAGTATTATTTGTGCCGAATACTCATGATATTGAAGACTTTGTCAAGTCTGGTAATACGATTAAATGTTGCAGATGAAATTTAAAAAATTAACTAATTTAATTTGTAATAAATGAATTGGTGTTTTGATAAATCTAAATCCCAATGCCTTTTCACCAAAAAATATTTCTCAAATCCGCATAAGTTAATATGTCAAGATTACAATTAGCCATTCTTTTAAATCCTTAAGCTAAACCTGACATATCTTACAAGCTTGTGAAGTGGCACTGTTTGTTGTCTGTATGATTTGGGCAATTTGACTTCGGCTCTGACTGCCTTTGTATTTTGAAAATTTAGTGCTCTATTATTGTTGTGGAGTTGCTAAAGATTTAGGTTTTGTACAAATAGTTTGGACTAGATCAATACGATGCAGCAAAATTATTTTCAAATCAGCATAGTTATTATATCCCTCTTAACTATTGGCGAGGAAAGAGAGCGAAAAAGATCACAGGGAACTAGCGCCTATTTCCCTTTGACGTCAGAGGGAAATAGGTGCCTATTCCTCTAGTCTCGATACCAGTGTTATCAGTTCCTTTATCGGTTCTTTCCCTGTGGTCAATACGACTATTGACGTTATGCATGAAGCATGCAAAGCTCGTACTTGTATTTCTCCACGTAAATGTACGTTCGTATAGTTATTGCTCTAACAGGAACTTTGACGCATGTTGAGGTATTTCGTTGGAAACCTAGCAAAAAACATGGCTGCGCCCAGTTGCAACAACACCGGTGGGAAACATACACGGATAGTGAGAATAAAAAGAAAACTAACTAATATGTTCTGTCAGTTGTTCGAGGAGTTGTGTAAGGATATTAACACCGGTGGATTCCCGCAGTGATTTTTATTTTTAATGCCATGGGAAAATGATAAACACTGATCTCAACGCTGAATGACGCACGGAAAACAGAAAGGTGAGCTATAGGCCTTATTATGCAGTAAAGTCCGGGAGTAAATTCGGTCGGACTTCAGCGTCATTTATTTACCGAAAAAGGTGTTGATATCATAAGTGGGGCGGACTTTCCTCTGTCTAAAAGGCAGTCAAAGCTCAAACTCTTGCCTACCTAGTCTAGCCCTAGCCTACCAAAGTACAGTACAGGCAAGGCCCATTTTTTGTAAGTAGCTCAGGCTCAGTTTCAACTTTTAACCAATAAATGAACAAAAAATATATTCATGAAGGATATAAAACAAATATTTAATGATCTTATTCGGGATCTTTGTGGAATCTATTGTCCCCTCGGTGAACGGGAGGGCGTGGAGGTATATTTTCTTCGACCTTCGGTCTCGGAAAATGGAAAATAGGACCCCACGCCCTCCAGTTCACCTCGGGGACCAATAGATTCCACAAGATCCTGATGTCAGTAATATCTGTATATTATCAAACCTATCTTACAAGCTTGTGAAGTGGCACTGGTTGGTCTGCATGATTTGGACATTTGACTTCGGCTCTGACTTCCTGAGTGCAACATCAGGTCATCTAGGGTGAAGCGATGGGCAGGGGATACTAAAAGGGAAAGAAAAAAAAGAATACGTAAAATTAGTTTGAACTAAAAACATATTTTCAATGCTTCTGGCTAATTAATGAAATTGTGAAAGTCTTGGACATTTTCAAGCTTACAAGTTATAGTCGGATTTTTTATTCCTGACAGTTCATTAAAAGCTTTCGGGGTGTGGTTTCGACGATTCCATTTGTTCTGAGAGGTTGTATATGCTTTACCCAATCAATACGATAGAAATTCGATATCACGATACCGGATCAGATTAAGGCATAATTAAAAAATGTCCCTTTTTTCACGAAGCAAATGCTTACAAGGAATGGCACTGCATTTTAAAATTCCAAAACACTAAACTGGAACAAAATCTGAAGCATTCAACATAAGAAAATGATATGAATAAGTAATTATTACTAACCAAAGTTATTTTACGTCAATACGGAGAATATTAAGAAAATATGATACGTTGACTATTTTTCGTCTTGTAACAGGAAATTATCCAATTAGTCCAATCATTTATCTATATTAGGTATTAGAGTTTTGAGTCAGTCATAACAAACTTACATATTCTACGTGGCCTAATCCTCCTCTTCACCCAGCCTTGATGTTATTGACACTTTATCCGTTCTTTGATTGACACCAAATAAAGGAATCGATAGCGTGTCTCAAACTTTACGACAATCTGTTCAATTGAATCTGGTATGAAGCCTTTATAAATTCGATACAAAAAAGTTCATGTACAATGGGTTAAAACATCTTACTCTGTTGAACAAAGATTAGCATTTCAGCTATTTAAAATACGCTTTTTCGTTTTTGGTCTCAACACATCCCCTCCACATTAATTCGTACCATCGACAATAGGCGTTTACTGACAAAAATAAAAAATCAGACTATAGACTTATGAAACACATAATCAGGTCCAATGCATGTCAAAATCCTATTGTCAGTGTTCTCCTGTCCAAAATGTTTCGTGCAAAATGACTCAAAACATGAGACATGTTAGTCTGGCTCATCTTCACCATAATGGTTTACAGATCATAAAACAAAGCTGGGCCATGCATGCAATTAAATATACATTAAGGAACTACTTTGAGAACCAGCCAGAGAGCATGGTCCACTGTTAGGGTATTAACCTTTGGCGCTGAAGGTTTCTGGTTCTATTGCCCAGTGGGGACATTCGCTGAGATTTAATTTTAATCTGTTTTTTTCTTAATTCTTTTATTTGTACATGCAGTCACAGCCAGTTTTTGAATCAGTAGAGCATTAACCCTTGCTGTCCCAATTTTGGCCAGTGAATGGATCCCAATGGAAATAAGCTTCCTGTAGAGGCTTTCTTGGGTTATCCAGGGCATAAATCAACCAAAGAGGAAATGTTGAATGTATTACACAAGAGGATTATGAAAAATAAATAGAGACTTGAACCCAGATGTTAGCCCCCAGATGCCATTTGACCCAAGCGCTATTAAGCCCCGAAAGGCTATTGCATTAAAGTTATTAGCTCAAGATGTTAGTAAGGTAGCCCAAGAAGAATGTATAAATCAAAGAGGTTATGAGTCAAATGCATTAACAGCCAAAGAGGTTAGCCTGCCCAAGATTATAGTCCAAGAATTACAGCTCAAAGTTATACCCCGAGAGATTAGCCAAGAGGGTTCAAACTTCATCTAAACTTTGTCACCCTACTGTACTTGAGGTCGCTTCCACAAGGTTTGACCCTAATGTACTAGAATCCCAGTCCAGTCGCTAACACCACTGGCGATTTGCCCAAATTATGTAAAACGTTTTTCTATGGCGTGTGACTGCGCACTACTATGATGAGATTGCGTTGAATACTTGTTTACACAATTTGGCACTCGCGACCCCACTAACTTCCTTCTCTAACCACTATTCATTTAACATTAAACACATATACCCTGTACTTGCACACACGGAATGACTCTGCTTGAATCATGGTCTAACCCATCATGGGATCTGTCTCAATCAAACCTGGGAACCACTCGTGCAAATCAAAAGCATCCAAATGATCACCACCATGGGCAAGCAATCCTGTTTAAAATGTACAACATATTACACCAAAATGACAACAAAAACGTAAATCGCCAGTTACTCTATTATTTTTTGTAGCTAATCGGGCATTTTTGCAAAGGCGTTACCATTAATTTTGGTGGAAGAACAATGCCTGACTTTTAATTTTCTAGTTGAGGTTAGAGAATGTTGGCATGTGTGAAGAACAAATGGGGGAGAGATCTAAGAAAACCATTCATTTGCTGACTCCAACACCTCTCTGAACTAGAGCAAACTTTTAACAGGTGTTCTACTACTTCGCGCTCCCCAATGGCTTCCGCATACCTCATTGGAACCAATTATCTTCACGATCCAAAATGACAACTCTTTCCGGTTCCCTCTCATGCAGTGATCAATTTTTAATGGTTATTCCCCCCCGACGTTGAACACTGACCCACCTGAAACATCGCCGTGCCGATGAAATCCTAAGTGTTGAAGTTCTTAACCTATGCAGGTTAATGCCAGTATTTGATTCATAATTCTTTCCAATCAAATAATTATTCTGTATCTCGGTGTAAACCATACCACCATTCTTACACGTACCTCTGATTTTTTCAGTACATGAATTACCGTCCGAGTGATTCAATCAAAATAGTGCTTAGGATGCTACTAGTACCCACAGGGAGTAACAATGAAATCTCAAATGCATTGGTCACATTTTGTATGAAAATCATACCTATATCCATCCTTTAGTTTGCGGCACAGTGATGTCAGAACATCAGCTCCTTGCATAGTGGCTTCAACAAGGAAGAAGCAA
The DNA here is from genome assembly GCA_023653785.1 of Ophioderma brevispina. NCBI lineage: Eukaryota > Metazoa > Echinodermata > Ophiuroidea > Amphilepidida > Ophiodermatidae > Ophioderma > Ophioderma brevispina. The sequence goes on along the minus strand of JAMKCH010044951.1, from coordinate 1,287 downwards.
TCCTGGAAATACAAATTACATTAACAAAGTATTCTGCTTAATAAGTAGACACAAATTTTAAAAAACTAATCAGCTTAGTCTGAAGAGTGGTTTTTAATGAATTAATTGAAAATTTTTGAATATGCAAATGAGTTCATTAATCTCATAACCTTTCCTCAAAAGTACAGCGGACATGAACTCACATGTTCTTCCCCATGCCACACGTTAGAAGTTCATTGAGTAATCGGTTTAGTCTGTAGAGTGGATTAATGAATTTTGTTAGCCATCAGGCGGACATCCATCAAGAGAGGGCAGGTATCATATGACGATTACACAGCTGCTTCAACATTGTGGGGAGGCCAAAAACAGAGGAAAGCAAGGCAACTGGTGTTTGCTTCTGGATACACATGGTTCCTGATTCACATTCCATTGAGGACACCTGCTGAGATTTAAGCGGCTACTCCTTTATTTAGTCTGTCTGAACAACAATTGACTAAAAACAAATTTCTACACTCCTGTCAAAGGGAGTTGGACAATTAAACCATGAAAAAACGCTTGCCCTTGGAGGAGCATTACCTTAAGTTGTCAGTTCCACGTTCAGAGAATCACATGTTGATATCTTGCAGAATTTTCAAAAGATTAGAGTGTTAACACCTATCAGGGTAAACCAAGCATCACGAATTCCTTCTGTTGACCAGTAAATTAACAATTTGGGCCCTGAACAAGTGAATGAGGCAACAAAATACAACCTGAATTTCGCACAGTCTCGGCTTTTCGTGCTCCATATATTCAAAGAATATAATTATAAAATTATGAACCTTTAAAATTGACTTAACCTAACCCTCAATGACCTTGACCCCAACTAACCAATCAATGAGGAATCACCATGTGGATCTCTGATCAAGTTGAACTTTCAACTTTTCAATGGAGGTCAATTTACATGTTAGCCTATTCTTTCAACATATGCACCATCACATGACCTTTGACACTGGCACATGACCTTTGACAGTGGCAAGACTTTGGCCCCATCAAAATCCTGATTGGATCCCATGTTGCACGCTATGAAACAAGCTTGGTCCAATTGAAATCAAACTTGATCATTTCACATTTATCCTATCTTTCAACTTGACCTCACTTGACCTTCAAACAATGGCAATGACCTTTGGACCTCCTAACATATGAGGGATCCCATGGTTGCACCTAGACACAAGTTTGTAAAAATTGGTTCTTTAAGTCCAATACACTTTATTGGTCAAGCTATGAGTTAAAAAATATTGGGCGAGACGCCGTCGAGCACAATATTATTCA
>JAMKCH010044950.1:0-11276 GCA_023653785.1 Ophioderma brevispina | reverse complement strand
TCCAGACCATATTGAATCAGCACATAAAATTAGGCACACATACTATAAATAGGCCAATGGTTCAGATGATATAAAAAGGTCACTTTTTTTAGGCAAGTAGGAGGGGTCAGGAAATCTTACTTTTAGAGGATGAGGCTGTGGATCATAAATGATGTCTGATTTTGCTGGTAATATGTAATTCATCAGTGGCGTAGCCAGATTTTGTTGACGAGGGGCACAAGATTTTGTGAATGTACCGACCCATGTCTTTGTACTAGAACATTTTTTCGGCTTGTGTTGCGCTCGCCAGATGCTCCAATTTCTTTTGCCCCCGCCTGAACAATCTGAGGGGGGGGGACATGATCGTCACATCGTCACCTGAAATAATCAAAATCAATTGTTATGAAGCTCTCTGTATTCCATGATTCATGAACCACAACTTCAAAATTACAACTTTTAGACAAATGTACCGACGGACCGTTATACCCCCGGACAAACATCGCGGTCCCACGGTGTGCCTTCCCCCCCTCAGGCTACGCCACTAATGAAATTCATATTTTATTTACAGCTATTTGATTCCTTGTATGATAGCTGTTATAATCATTATTATCTTATCCTTACCTTGTACCCTCTGATCTCTGGACATCCAGTAAACAATCCCATGATTCTCTACTGGTACGTCCTTGGCCTCGGATATCACTCTCACACGCTTTTTGTTGAATTTGAAGTGTGCTATCGAGGGCGCTGTTTTCAGTCTAAGGTGTGCAACTTTTGAAAGAATATCTTCAGGTTCTGGAGTGGTACCGGCTTCCGTTTTCACCTTTATGAAAGAGAAATGGTATGGTGAAAGTAAGCAGGTGAATGGAAAAGGCTTGGATAGATGGCCCTCCCATATACCCCAAAATACCACACTGTGGTACCAAGTGGTATTTGTGGTATTTGAGGTTCCTGTAGCACACTTTCTTTATGTTCACATAGAAACAATGAAATTCCTAAGGGCCCAACCTATTGACCTGGATCTGGGGAAGCTGGGCTAACAATTTAAGCAGCTTTTCCCAGCTTTCCTCCATTTTGTAGTGTAATATGACAGCTCTGATGTTCATAGTAGAGATTTTGAGTGGAAAACAATTAAATAATGACATTTAGTGTCCATTGATAGTGTTACATTAGCAGATTTTGTATATGTTATATATAAAAGTATATTTGTCATTGCAAATATACAAAGGCTGCCTAAAGTGTGGCTGGGGAAGGTGGCTGAAGCATAGGGCGTAAATCCGTAAAGGCGTATATCCCCCAATATTTGATGAGGGGGATGGTCAATATGATTTCACATCCCCCCAATTTGATGCCTGTTGTTCCATGGGTTTTTGACCAAAACATAACCTCATATTTTACCATAATAGTTTAAAAATGGTAAATTTTCGCACGCATTTGTTCTAATTACAATTACATTTAATGATATTAGCTCGAAATGCAAATTTTTAGCGCGTTGGCCATTCACATGTTGCTTATTAGTAATGTTCGTTTCAGCAAAACCTGTTTCATTTTAAATTTTCATCAAAACCATCCCCCCCAATGTCAAAAAGAAATTTAACGGCCACTGGGCTGAAGCTGAGGGATTGGGATTCCCAAAGCTTAGGCTGCGACCAGGTAAATAAGTATGGGCCCTCCTAAAGTATTTTGTGGTTATTTGATGATTTAGCGTCCAATAGGACGTTTCTTATGGAATTAGGAGTGAAGCAACTTAAGAATGAAGAATTTGATCTACCCATAATTCTCTAAAACTGTTTTGTTGTATTAACATTCACAAGCGCTACCAGTTAAGGTTGCTGCTGCACGAGAGATCAAATAACAGGTGTCCTTTAAATGTTTGAAAATCGTATTTTTGCCCTGATGTAAAAGCTTTCGATCAAAAAATAATTCCACATCTGAAATGATTAGCTGAGAAATGTTTCTTTGGTACAAAAATTGTGAAATTTCTAATTTCGTATAGGAGCAAAAATACGAAATTCAGCCTATGTTTTATATTGACCATTATAGCAGTCAAAATCACCTTTCTCTCTTTTAAGACTTTCTGTAGCACAATACAAGGTAAGAGATCTAATGAGTGTCTGAAATCGCCATTGTGACACAATATCTGGATGCCTCAAAAGATTTTGTTGCACACTTTAAATGACCACGGTATGTGGGAGCTGTGTGTTCACTATAAACATTGGAGCCTGAATTTTTGATTAAAGTATGTGGAGTAATTTAGGAGACAAAGGTCTAATGAAATCCTATGGTTAAACATACTATGTTTAGCTATAGTGTGTTCACTATAAGATAGAACATTACTTTTTCATATAAAATAAAAGTGAGTTAACATAGAGGGACCAAGGTCAGAATGCAGCCCTAGGGTACTAAACTATGATTAGCCTATAGTGTGTTCACTGTAAGAGGAAGAAAACTCACCTTTTTGATTAAAGTAACATGAGTTAACACTAGTGGATACCAAGGTTCATCATGCATCCTTGGTATAACATCTACCAGGAATGTGTATGTGTTTTGCTACAACTTGGATGCATCTGCACTGGACATACGTTGTGAAATATGTAACAGAGATTGGGGCAATTTACGTCTTATAATGGCGGTACATGGTGAAGAGAAAAGGATTTTACATATGCAGTATGCTTAGGCCAAAAAAATTATGTGATTCACGTCCGGAGGATTTTCAAGATTTGACGAGGAGGGGGGGACTTCTTTTTTTTTTTTGAGACAGAAGGAACTGAATGGATGCAATTACAGCTTTGCCCACATAGCTATACTAGTAAAAAGGTCAGTTGAACATGTTCTTGTGTTTTTTATGCACAAAACAAATTTAATATTTTACTTTTTCTTTCAAAATAATTTCTCACAATGTTTTTTTAATTAATTTGATTGAGTTGATTGATATCACCACTCCAAAAGGGCATCGAAAGAAGTAAAATGTTTGGTGGTATCGTATTATGGTTGCTTAGAGCTAGATCAAAAAAAAATGCAACACCATTCACGAAGTAATTTTGGCCAACCATGGGCATGCAAGTAGTCTGGTCAGGAATGCCGTGATTAGAATCCTTCTATGCTTGGTGTCTGATGAATAGATTGCACTATGACTGCAACCAAATGTGATGAAATTCTACGATTATGTACGAAGCGACAAACAAGAAAAGTCTCGAAAAAGGAAACGCATCTTTCTGACTGAAACACACAAGAAAACTAAAAAACATGAAATAAGTTTTAAAAAAAAAAAAAAAAAAAATATTGATGCGGCACCTAAATCTATGCGGGAGGGACGTGATCAAAATAATATTTTTTTATGAGGCCTGAGGCCATATTAATTTAATTGGGTCTTAAAGCTCCCGCGCACATTAGAAAATCAACCAAGATTATTCATTTTTAAAATTTTTTTTCTTTTTTTTTTTTCCACCAAGAAAATCCAAGTCAGACATTGTGAGATACATAATCGCCTAATTAACAAAACAATAGCAAGAAAATAGTGCCAGGACCAGACATGCGGTGAGGTTTAATTGAAATATTTCATGTGGTGCAACAAAAAAATGAAGTGAACAAGTAAAATTTTGCATAATTAAAAAAACCAAAAAACATTAAAAAAAAAAAATGCCTCCGCGTTAGGTTTTCAAAGTTTGAGGAGCTTTAACACACAATTAAATTAAGGTGCTTTATTGCACATACCTTGGGCTCTAGGTGTTCCCATTCTCTTGTGTCTCTGCACTTCTTTTAGACCATTATCCTTGGCTGGAATTAAAAGACAGGAGTATAATTCCGAACCATATGGATTTAATTAACAATCTGCTTTAGAGAAATTATAATTTTGTATTTCTTGTCCCAGAAATTACAACAAACTAAAGTAGAAGCCCACCATTCCTTTTACGATATAAGCGTATTTAAGCGTTTGTGGGGCCGCTAGCGTACCACGCACTGGCCAGTGAGTGGGCCGCAAGTGACCTTGGGCAACAATCTCCGAGCTGAGTGGCTCAATCGCGTGTGAATCAGTGATAATTTGCATAGCCCTGGCCACGGAAGTGCCATGACGAGCGGATGCACATGAAAGGAATTGTGGCTATACTTTACCCGATGAGGCAGCGTGAACTAATTCGCTCATAACTTCACAACCTCGTCAACATCACAATCAACTAAAAAATTGGGGAAAATAACCTTTTCTGAGATTGTCCAGTGAATCAATTAAAATATAATTGTGCTAGGATCAAAAAATGTTATATTTGAATTAATTATTTAATACTTAAAGGGGTTTACCCGGATACGCGCCCGTACCCCAACACTCCCATTTTAAAATCTGCAAATATTAGAAACCTTGTTGTTCCATCTCAATTCACCTATTTTGGCCCACTTCTTTCCCATTGTAAGGGACTGTTGTAGTTGAAAATTGGACAAGCCGCCTTAGTAAAGTAATTAAAATGGCTTTAAAGGGCAACGAGAGATTTAAATAACAGGCGTCCGAAAAAAAAAAAATTGTAAAAATTCTGAATTTGGCATGAGGTCAGCTTTCATCAAAAATATCCCCATCTGAACGGATTAAGCTTAGAAACTTGTCTTTGGTACAAAAATTGTGAAATAAGTTTCTACTAATTTACTGTAGGAGCAAAATACAAAATTCAACCTATGGTTTTCTATGAAAAAAAAGCATTACAAATTACCTTTTGTTTTAATTGAAGTTCTTTCTGAATAAATAATAGAAGGGAATCTTTTGGGTCAATATATATGAAATAACTACATATCACAGAAAATATGGATTGACTTGAAATCTCTTGTTGCACCGTTAATCTGTTGTCAGTTGAATGCAATTGCAAGACTCAGCTTCCAGATCAAATTGACATTAATCGTGGATAATGCGTAGAAACAATCACCCCAGTCATGTTTTAGTTTAACTTTCGTCATTTTTTGTACGATTGGCTTTAATTGCAAAAGCTGTGTATGTACAGTATTATTTGAAAGAGAAAGGAATTATATGTTGTTAATTGGATGGGGCCCTGTAATAAGTACAGAAATAGCTTACCAGTGTCAATTAAATTGGGATAACTTAGACTTTGAGGAATATCAACTTTATCTGTTTACATTCCTGTATATTGTGCATGTTAGACCTAAGAATGTTAATTTCATGCTAGCTCTGCAATTGAAAAAAAAAAGATCCCCAAAAAAAAGCTCTTAAAGTTGTTAAAAATAAACAATTTGACATTCCTGTTAATTAAGTGTTGCATGGTGGACCTAGGAACATGTGGGCGGTTTCAGAGCAAATTGAAAAGTCGAGATGTAAGTTTGAGACAATTGAAAAGTGTAGAATAAGTACTTTAGTCCATAACTTTAGTTCTAAGGAAATGTATTCCACCCTTTTCAACAAATCAGTAAATAAAAATATTAACAGTTAAGTGACCAAGGGGGGTCCTATGCACCCCCAAAATTTGTTTTCGCACTGGCCGCTTTACACATGAGATTTTTTCGTTGAGATTGTTTTTGGTAATTATTCAAGTTTTAAATGTGCTTCTTTTCATACAAAAAAAAATTAAAATTGGCCAAACATGAGTTGAAAACAGAAAGGTTTATCACCTGTAGAAAATTTTATAAAATTACACTATCTTTGCCTTTCTACTATTTTCAACACTCAGGTACTTGAATATGATACATGCATTGTATAATCCTTCACACATATACCTACTCTGAACTGGCAAATAGCAGTTTGTAAAGGTAACTTGCTCTTGCTGGAGTGATGATGGATGATGTTTACAGTAAACTGCTGGTACTTAGTCAATTATTGGTAATCTTACAAAACACCTAGCCAGTCTGAACTGCTACAAACTCTGGTTGGATTCTAGAAAATAAAAGACATTTATTATTGTTATGTTGATGTTGTATTATAGTTTATTGCGATTGTTTGATTTTAATGCAAGACTAGCTTAAACCCTAACAGATCCCAACAACACATCCCACCAGCACCAAGCAATGCAAGGCACAATGTAAGTATCTGAAGAGTCATGCTTAGCAGGACTGGGATCAAATCCAGACCATGGGTTAATGTCCATAGCTGTGTAGACGTCCGTCTTCTGACGTGGCTGAACAAAGCTGATGTGATGACCACTGTCTGTCAAGACACTAGACTCAGCTCTCAGTCTCAAGGAAAGAATTCTGTATTGTGCTACCACCCTATGAATTCAGCAGCCTTAACAGAATAACTGCATGTTGAACTGAAGGATGTGGTGGCAGAATACTGAATTCATGCTGGAAACTGTGATGATCATGATGGACCTATTACAGTAGCAACTCGTTAACACAAACCCGCCTAACCCGTAACTTTGCTTAACAAGTGGTTAGACACGCATTCCCGTTTGAAACCATATACTTTGTGTACAAACCTTTGCGGTTAACTCGAACAAATTAACACGAAGTTCGGCTAACCCGAACCTCTTCCTGCAATCCCAATTGCTATATATATCCATGTATTCTCCATGAACACGAACCATGACAAAACAATCTGCTCACATGAAAACTATTCTCAGAAATTCCCTGATCACAGTCGTAAAAGCCCTGCACTAAGCTATATTTAGAACAAAGACCCACGCTGCCATGGCAACGGAGTTTAACTTCAGATGGAAGACGATACCCACACACAACGCAAGCGGCAAGCCCCAACTTGCCAAGCAGGCCGATTGCCCACGGCCACGTGCGTCTTGCCTGGGGTGGTGTTTCTAGACTAATTCACATAAATAAAAATATTATTTGACGATCAAACTACGGATAAAGCACAGGATTAAAGTTATTATTTGTGAGAGATATTTCAAAAACAAATGTTTATGCAATTGAAATAAAATCTCATTTTTATTTATAAAATGATGAAAATGGAAGCTTAATTGATTTTTATTTTGGAAAGTGGGAACATGATCTGTTAATTGGGTCATCAAATCTGGGTCAGAGCCTTTATCTCGCACGTGTATCTGTAAGCTGAGTGTACATATATAATACATCTGTTACATGTACTTGTGTTTTATTAAGATGTTGTTTTTTTAATAAACATTAAACTTTGTAAACATATTTTTTGCTTACGAATGTAGTACTTGTTCCTACCATTGGAAAATGAGGTAAAGCTATAGTAACGCCCTTGTTCCGTGTTTGGGGTTTCACGGATTAAACGTCCCCCATTTTCCAATTAAATTGTGTACACGAAGTTCGGAGAACCCGAAGTTCGGCGCCACCCCCCCCCCCCCCACCCCCCCCCCCCCCCCCCACCCCCCCACGATTTCCCGGCAACTTCGTGTTAAGGAGTTTCACTGTATAATACGCGGCACTGGCGGGCAAAAGTCCAATTGATGAATTTTACCTTAACCATTGTGGTTTGGGACAAAAAACAATGCTCCCCATGACATTGACAGGAGAAGTCTTCCGAAAATGATTATGGCATCTTAGTCAAGCTCTTGTTTAGTCTTACTTACTTTTTAAACTAGAACACTTTTGTCTTTAGATGCCCCAAGGGCAGCAGCATGCCAAAGTAGCCCATGGCATTGGGCTCAAAGCAATGTGTGGGCCTGGCAAACACAACAGCTGCACTGCACATTCTAACATGTTTCTTGTTTTTATCCCTCAGACCTACCTTGGTTTTTATCAAAACAAGCTGCGTTTCAATGCGAAACACTAGTACAAGATCACGATGCCCTTTCAATTTCGCTGGTTTGGCACAATATCTCTTCCACGCATGCGCATATACAGCGTTGTATCATTAAGACGCACACCACAAAATATGCTCCCATTGAAATACACGCTAAATGCTTGAATTTATGGTTTTACGTGTCGTGTGGAAAAAGTGGTGGCGCTATTCACAAGCCTGTATCACGAGTCCGTAAATATAGAGATATACGGCTCCTGGCCTGTATACATCTCGAATTTCTATCCTGTGTCGGTATCAAAATCACCTTTTTTGATAGAGAAATATCTTCAAACATAATGAGTAATACGTGGGGTTGAATTTGAACTTATTTCAACCTGTATCCGAGCACGGAGTATTTCGAAGGCCACTTTCTTTGCAGATTCAAATTTTGTTCTGATATTCCACCAAGTGTAGAACATTGTTAAATATTAACATTTGACAATCGACAATATTTACACACCATACCACATCAATTTGCTTGTAACCATTACGGTAGGCTATGTTTAACCGAACTCGCCACCATTACCCAATGATGTCGATTGATTTAGTGGTTTGCTCTCTTAGAACATACATTTTTTAGTTTTCCTTTTTTAAATATCATTATTCATTCTAATAAAAAGTGTCCACTTATTATTAACCTCGTTTACCAAGCCTTTTTTTTGTAACACGGTTACAAGGGGGGGGGGGGGGGGGGGGGGGGGAGGTTTGTTACCACCCCCGCGGAATCGTTATAAGCACCCATGCTGATATTTTGATACCATTGGATAGCTAGGTCCTCCTTTTGCTCCATTGATTACCAAAATAAGTACCAACACCCCTAGTAGGCGTCACAATGACGTCATCAATTCCACAGTCGCAAAATGGGCATTTTTCCACAGAAACTAGGCGAAAATCCAATTTTGCCTAAAAACTTATGATAATCGATTTTCATGCGGTGTTCAGCTCTACTATGGCATTGGCTAGTTTTACTAAACATAGATTTTCAAAAATGCACCATAAAATATCCTATGGGTGGGCAACCCCCCCCCCCCCCCCCGCCCCCACCCTTCGACTTTGACGGCATCCCCTAACCCCGTGAAGGGGGGTAACCTTCACATTTTTTTTCGCTAAACTGACCTGAAGGATGAGAGAACGATTACCTAGCAGCTTTTAACGAAAGTTTTGGCATTTTAGCGGACCGGAGCGAAGTTCACTAGGGGTGGTGGTATATAATCACGCCCCCCCCCCCTTGGTAAGACTGGCGGTTAAGATTATAGTCATCCCATTTGGAAAAAATCCTTTTGAACTGGGAATTGTCACAGCAAAATTGCCGCGGGGAAATGTGAAAATGCGCTCTCTTTGGCAAATTACAGCTACGTGGGTCTCCCAATACCATGCAGTGTAAGCAATATATCACTTTTAGGAAAGCGTTCCCCCCAATTTTTTCATAGTTTGAGATTTGTGCACAGTTGCCATTCGAAAATGTGTATGTGTCGCGTCGCAAAAGAACGATTTTGAGTTAGAAATAATTAATATCGGAGATCTCCGATAATAATTTAACAGGTGCGGAAATGTCCTTCTATGTGAAATAGCGGGGAAATTTCGTAATTTACGTGACTACGCTCAGCCATTAGTTTTCCGTAGGGTCAGGAAAGTTCAAGTTAAAGGTCATTTTCGTTAGGTTGCACTATATCATCATGGACTGACATAAATTTTGGTTTTCCCGCTCCGCGTTAAATACAATCGGGGAACCAATTTGATTCAAAATCGCTTCTTTCATACAAAATTATCCGCAATTTTGAGATGGCATTTTCTTTCGCAAGGTATATTTTACTGTAGACCTTACCAACATAGGCCTAACTGTGCAAAATCTCAAATTTTGAAAATTGGGGGGCTCTATTCAAAAATGTGCCATTAGGGCCTTTGCTTTAAGAGTTTTATGAAAGTAATGGTGTCCTAAGAGTAGAAATGCGAGAGTTATGTGAAACAAAGCCTCGGCTGCAAATCACAAACTCTTGGAAGCGATTTTGTGGTGCCTAAGCTCTTCCCCCCGCCGGCCTCCCCTTACAGCATCAGAAACCGAAAATGACGAATTCATGGCGGCCGTCTGAATGCAACCGATAGTCCATTTCAACAGCATTTTATATGCAAGTTCACAATGAACTTTCTTTTGTCATACTGTCTCTTGGGAATAGAATACGCTGCTTTTGTGTGACAAAAATGCCTTTATTTGTGGCCCGTGCAAAGATGATCATCAGAAGGGTAACTTTTAAATATACCTAAAATATCACGATGTTATCTTTGGGTATAAACATAATATTGCTGAAGACATTATATACTCCCCGCACTGTAAAAAAAAAAAAAATGACTGTAAATTTTACATGAAAATCCCTGCAGCAATTTTGCCAACAAAATTAACCGTAAAAATACAGTATACTGTAAAAATTAATTAAATCAAAACATATAAAAACATATCTTTGGTGAAATTACTAAGAGATTGTAAATGTGTGTAGCATAAAAACGCACTGACTAACGCCCTAACTTTGTAGGCCTATCAACAATTTTTTACGGTTCATATACTGAAACTTTACAGTTTGTTGTAAATATATTACATCGAAACTGTAAAATATACCGTAAATTTGTTTTGAACGAATGGTCACCTGTAAAACTTAATTTTACGGATTTTTGTTGTTGGCAGAATGCTGCCAGTGTCTTTTCCTGTAAAAATTACAGTATTGTTTTCCTGTCAATGTTAGTACTTAAAATCGTATCATTGAAAATCACAATTGTGTATAATAATGCTTGATGCTCATTATAATCGAATAAAGGCTCCCACTGTTTAATTGATCATTATAGGCCTGGAACACGTTAACATAAATTTATTTATAGTATTTGCTGTTATTTCCCTAGGTACGTCAAATACTGTAAGTAATTTTTTACAGTATTTACTAAATTACCTGTAATTTTTTACAGTGCGCCTAAAAATCCGAACGATATTAATTACTGTATTAAAACGGTATGTAGGTATGTAGGTGAATCATAATAATAAATGCCAAGCGTTGTTCGCTAATTGTTTTGCTTGTGACCTGTGTCCGTAATACTAGGGGAGCCATGACCACCTCCTTTGCACCCCCCCAGAACTAAATCAAACCCCACCTTTTTTAGTTCCTTTTATGACCCCCAAAACCGAATCAGATGGTCCCAAAATTTAAAAAAGTGGCCCCAGGGGTTTATTAAAGATGGCGTCCATATTGGCCGCCAAAATCGGGGGTTAGTCACTAAAAGATTAAAACACGAATATAAAAACTTAATTGTCAAGAAACTCAACGGGATCAACATATTAGATCAAATTAACATATCTGTGGCCTAAATAATTTCATTCACATGTTTTAATTCAAAATGGCGTCCAAAATGGCCGCCAGAATAGCTGTTTTTTTCACACAAGTATTAAAACAAGTTCTTAAGAACTTAATTGTCAAGAAGATTCAATTAGATGAAAGTCTTAGGGTAATGACTGCATCTGTGCCTAAATAATAAGTTCATTCACATATTTTAAAATTCAAGATGGCGTCAACATGGTGCCGAAATAGAGTTTTTTACTAAAATGCATTAAACCAATAGGTATAAA
>JAMKCH010044949.1:0-12847 GCA_023653785.1 Ophioderma brevispina | reverse complement strand
TTTAGTGTGGGCACCAAGGTTTCTCTGACCTCATCCCGCGGCTAATGCCTGGTCCTGGAGAAACACTGGGTGTGGCGTAACAGGCAAGGTCTGGTTCTTTGTGAGAAAACCCGCCCGTGAGAGGATGGACACGGCATATTTCGACCAATGAACAAGGCATGCATTATGGAATCCCTTCGCCGCAAGGCGACTGCCACGAAAAACGCCGTCTTCCTAGGCAGATCAAAGAGACTGACATTCTCTAGTGGCTCAAATTCCTGGCTCAAAGACCTGGAGCACTAGCGGCAGGTCCCACTCCGGAACGAGTGAACAAACCGGGTGAAGTGCCGAAAACATGCTATTCAGCAGATTCGTGAGAATTGAACTATTAAAGACAACTGAGTCGGCTCTAAAACCCGATGGAGTGCCTCAATCATGGTGGGTCAGCACCCCGACTCTTGTGAAAAATTTCTTTTAGGAAATTCCCAATGTGCCCTACAGACGCAGACAGCGGATCGATCTCTCGCGATCTATAGAACCGGCGGAGTCGAGAATCGTAAGATTCTCCGCCCTGCCTGAGCAAGGAGCGCAGTAGTCTGTTCAGGAAGTCTCGTCAGAATGTACAATTGGCAGAAATGCGTCAGACAGTCAGGTTGAGATTGCGGATGGTATACCCTGGGTCGAACGGGTCGGCTGGAGGACCGCTTACCAGATCCCTGTCCTGAGGGAGAAAGACATGGTCCCTGACTAACAGCTCTAGAAGCCGTGGGAACCACAGTCGATGGACGCTTCCAGCAGAACCAGTCAGTTGTTGGACTGACAAACCTTCTCGAAGACTCTTGGTATCATAGCAACGGGGGATCTTGACTCCACAAGTACGTCGGAAGCTGGTGATTCACGGCGGAGGCAAATAGGTCCACATGGAGATGCTGTAGCCTCTACAAAATGACCAGCAAACTGCTGGAAGGAGGTGCCATTCCACTGACGATGCCTTTATCTTCGTTGACGCCTCGTACTTTGTGCCCTTCCGGGAGAGGGTGTCCACTAGGAATTTCTCCACCCCATTATATGGGATGCTATCAGAGCAATGTTCCGTTGCCTACACAACTCCAAGTCTCCTTGCAGAGACTGGGGGCTTCTTGTCTTCCCTCCCTGTTGATATATGTCATTACGTCATGTTGTCGCATTGGACCAAGATTACTTTTTTGTTTGTTTTGGCCATTGAATTGCTCTTGATATACATTAGAAGTTGTAATGATATCCGTGGCATAGAAATAAATAATAGCGTGCAAATTAAAGTATCGTGTTACGCTGATGACATTACTTGTTTTGTACATGATGTAGCATCTGCTGAAAAAATCTTTGAAGTACTTCAGAAATTTCAGAAGTGTTCAAGTATGAAGGTGAATTATGATAAGACAAATGCTATGTGGATAGGTGCTGATAGAAACGGGGATGATAAACCACTGCCTGTAAATTGGATTACTGTTGTTAATATTCTGGGTATTCAGTTTACATACAATGATAATCTTATGGTATCTTTAAATTATGATGATAAAGTGAGGAGTCTTGATGAAGTAATTTCACTTTGGAAACAAAGAGATCTTACCCCCATAGGCAAGATTGTGATTATGAAAACATTTGGAATTTCCAAATTTTTTATATTTCTTCCATTATTGGTGTGCCTGACTCAGTCCAGAAGAGGATAAATAAGGTTATATATCGTTTTATTTGGAACGGCCCTGATAAGGACCTCGTGATGGCGCGTTGAGTTAGATACAAGCCACAACACGCTGTAAAAGGCTCCGCTTACACCACCGTTTTCCTGGGTTTTTACTACATTTTTTAAAGTTGAAGTAAACCAACCTGCCATGGGTAACGTACCAGATCTCTCGAAACTCGATATTTTGACAAGAATTTCTACGTTTAAGGATAATTTACAGCACCACCTATTTTGCTGCCGTCGTCTAATAATGTAATGTGTTGATCCCATAGTAACTATACACAAAGTTGCGTACAGGCTTGCACGGTTCATTAAACCTGCCTCACGCTGGTTTCCCTTCTGCTTTTGTTACATGAATGATGAACCTATACGCATTGACAGGTTTTAGCGATTATCTCCTTATTCTGCTTCTAACTAAATTGTAAAATAATTGGACATCATGGATGAACTACGTTCTCTTCTAATGTCTATGAAGGAAGAAAATAAACAAAACTTGCAAAAATAACCTAGGTCAATGGATGTGTTGCAAACTGAGTTTTCTTAAATGAAACTGATTCGCTGCCCTTACGTTAAGTGGTAACCATTTAGACAATGAAGTGTGTGTGCTGAGAGATGAGACAGTTCCCGATCTGCGCCAGCAATTAAAGAATGAACGATGAATAAAGAAAGCGGAGATTAACTGCGAACTTGATAGAAAAAAATCCCATTTGTCTTTCATGGTATAGCAGAAAGGCCTGGTGAGGACACAGAATCTGTGTTACGACATTTCTTGGCAGATCACCTCAAATATGAACAAGCAATACACTCACCTGTGCCAATGTTCATCGGCTACATCTAAGAAGACCCAGAGTAACAGACCCAACCCGATCATTGCAAAAATTTCGTGAGATGAAGGTCCGCAATGACATTTTGGCTAAGGCGAAGACCCTCAAGAGCTCCCCTCACAAGGTTGGCCATCAGCCCCACACCTACCATTGCGATGCACAAGCTCGTGCTAAGCTGCTACCAATTAGACAACAAGCCATCCAACAAGGGAAGAGAGAGCTATATCAAAACACAGGAAGAGAGATGAAATTGTTTATAAACAATCAACTTTATAAGCCATAGTTGCTACCAGAGAGATGATGAGGAAAGAAGGAGATGGCTGCATTTTGAAAATCCGATTACCCAGGAATACTCTCATTCATCAACTCATGTATGGGTAAACTTCAAGGGCCACTCGATTGCACCTTTTCAAGTAGAATCTGTTATTCAGCCGACTCAACTTGGACAGTCAGGAAGTTTCAGAACAGGGACGTTAAGTTAAGTAATTGACACCTGCTATGACTAAAACAGTTTATTAATATTCAAGCTAAAATTTCGTCGTTGGTAAGGAACTCCACGTTGTTCTGATCTGATAATTATTTATTTATTTAATGGCGAAATCAGTGAGAAAACAGAGTGACTTTTTAACGAAAAGGAAAGGAAAAACAGCAAAATAGCCCTTGATTAATGTTTGAGGGGTCATTAAAGGGATGTTGGTAGTTAGCCTAATTTAACATTCGGTAGTTTCCTGTGAAATCCGAGATGATGGGAATGATTAGATAAATGCATTTTGAATACAACTCAACCATACCTTGTTTGTGTAGACAGTGCAAAAGGGCCCAAATGCTTTGAAAATTCCTGGGGTCAGTTGTCTGTAAATGATGCAGAAGAGTACGTTTCGCTGTATCGGTCCCGACCAAAGTGCAAGATTTGTGTACATGCCAGTTGACAACTGGGTAAATGGAATAGTTCTGGGATTAATGACAGGTGTCTGTAATGTTATATAAACAAGAAGCGCAAAAACTTTGATAGAATCAAGCGGATTAAGGACTATTAGATGAATAGCGCGGATGAACAGTTTATCTTTTGAAGTAAACAGTTGAACCATCTCCTTCGTTCTCATCTTCTCTGTTGCTACAATGATCAAATGATTTTCTCTATGTTTCTATTGAAATTTTATTCTCAATTTTGCATACATTGTCCTTGTCATTATGGATTAATATTTTATGCAATGTTTTTAAGGTACTTTTTTGCATGGAACTGAACATCTTATGTGACAATGACATGGTGAATGATTGCAATTTGAACCTTAATCATATTTATCTTTTATGAACTTTCACTCAAATTTCAACAATTGGGGCTATAGGCCATGTACTGAACTGGAAATGTAATATTTTGCATATCACCTTATTCAATTTGAACTCCTACAAATTACATAGTATGATTACATAACTCATGTATATAGTGTAAAGTTTGACATCCCCCTACAAAAGTTACTTAATTACAGATTGGTCAACGTCATTTGGGGTCAATAAGTCAAATCCTTTACTGTGTGTAAAATTTCAAACACGGTCCAAATAGAAAATTTTTAGCCATTCTTGTTAGGGCTTGAGAGAGGTCAATAAAGTCAATCATGACTCCATCACGTGACCCATGTTTCGGGTCAAAGGTTCAAAATATATCAAATTATGTTTACTTCAAATCATTTCTCCTTCTGATAGATTACATAATTTGATCCATGACTCATGTATTGGTGCACTGCAGTTTGGGCATCCCCTACAAAAGTTACTTAATGAAATTTTGATCACAGGTCATTTGGGTCACAGGAGTTCACGACCTGATTTTTACCAAAAATGAACCTCTACAAATCCCCAGTTGTTGCAATGGCTTGCCACCAATTTTTTTTCCACCAATTATGGCCTATAGGCCTTGTACTGAATGGATATGTAATGTTTTGATTTCACTTTAACCACCTGATCATCAGCCTCAAACCTACTGTCACTTCATTGAACCTGCGTGAGATGTTGATATCATTGGAAGACTGGTATTTTTTTTTTCTCATTTATCTGGGAATATTTTGGCTGGATCCTTTTAATCTCATTTGATGCTTAGAGCAATATTAATATTAGTTTGCGGTTTATACCGGAATTTTTTTCTCCAGTGACCATAGGCTGATGTGATCAAACGATGCATGCATGTTTTTCCACGGTGGCAAGACAAGGGCGTATTACGATTCATTTTGTAGTGAACACACTTGTAGTGGGCAATGTCAGTGATTTGCCTTTTCATCCAATTTTCAAGACTGTCGGTTGTTTCCTGCATTTTTAGGTCGGTATGCGATGTAGTTTGGTTCTAAGGAAACGTGGAAGCTAACTGCCTTCCTTGTATGTTTGATTAGCAAATAACTGTAGGTTGCTTAAATGACTATTACTATACACTCTGCTGCCCATTATTGAAGATTGCAGCATTCTGTGGTCAGTTTACTGCCTTTTATTCTGCAATAATGGTTCGCAAATGCATTTTCTCATTATATCAGGCTGTTTTGGTAATAGAATAGAAGTAAAGGGTTTGCAGTATATTTGGGGCTCAGATGTGTATCGGCCGGAAAAGGTTATGAATAATGGGTCTCAGCTTCGCCTCGCCATTATTTATTTTTTTTTCGACCCTCAGACGCATATTCGCAATAGGGATGCTGCCATCACCCTTTTCTTAAATGAGAAGGTAAAGTTTTGTCCGGGATTGTGGCAAGATTTCGATATTCAGGGTCAGTAATATATCCATATCCATAGACTTGGGGCTACACGATTCGAACCCCCCCCCCCGACATTCCCTGATGAGCTTATTGTTTTTTCTCATAATTCGTATGCTTTACTACTACTATTATTTATATGATGTCATTTACGGGTATTAGATATTATTATACTATTATATTTTTTGTTTCTTTATGTTACTATAATTATTTTTGATTAAAAATGTAAAAAACTTAAATTTTATTATATTACAATATATTATATATTTTTTCCACATCTGTCAATCTATTGTTGTTATTCTATCGTGCTAATTTCCCGATTCTGAACTATATTTTGTCCCATACCCCAGTGAAATGGTTGCCGTGTTGAGAAGATTTGGGGGCTTATTAATTCTAAACAGCGGCCATCCCGGCCCCATTTAGTTTAGTTTTCCCGACTATATTTATTTTGTTTCTTTGTTCGTTTTCGTTTTCTTTCCAACTTCTTTGTCTTCTTTAATTTCTTTTGTTATTTATTCGTGTTGCACGTTGGCTAAATATGGCTAGTAATGATTGTATAATATTTGCTTGCAGTTAATAACTATTCGCATGCAATCAAACTTGGCGGGGGTTACTTGTAAATTGTTTGGTAAATTAAGTTACTCCACTCGTTGTATTTACACGGATTGTAACAGAAAACTGGTATTGTTCAATGTAACGGTGAAATATTTCCGTTTAATCACTATGTCGATGATGTGAGTTTAAATTGCATTGTTGTTTAGATAATTACAATTCATTTAATCGAAGCTCAGTTTGAAACCAATCCGTTAATTTGAAGAATTGTTTCGTACATCGCCACTTGAATCAGTTAATCTATCTGATCAATCAAATCATAAGCAAGTGTCATATTTTTTTGACCGCAATATTTCCTGCTCGGGCAACAATGATTTTTCTATTCTTCATTTTAATTCACGTAGTCTCAACAAAAACTTTGATAAACATTCATAATGTCATTTTGATTGATCATACTTTGCTGTCATTTCCGTCTCCGAAACTTTGTTTAGTGATGATATATAGACTATGTGTGATGATATTATGAGAATTATGTGTTAATTAATGCCACCACGCCCTGAACGAAGAAGTGGAGCTCTGTGCTTTATAAATCCAAACTCTGTGTCGTATCGTTTAGAAATGATCTACGTTAATTGTTAACTCAGATATAAACGACCACTCTGAATCGGTTTTTATTGAAATTTTGAACTCAGTTAATACGACATATTATGATAGGAATATCTACCGGGCAATAACTGGATCTTGATTTATTTCTGTAGATCTGGAGAACTGTCTTCTAAAATCTAATGAAAATAAACAGTGTTAATTCAGAGCGTTTTATTTGATATATGAAACACGATACTAACACTACACGTAAAATTATATAAAAATTTTCCTTACATCAATGTACATGCGTCCTTTAATTGACCAGGACCTACCGAATTAAACTACATCAGCCCCTAATTGATAACATTTTTACTAACGTTCTCACACACCATATAATGTCCGGGCCATTTTTGTTACAGATAGTACTGATCATATCCAATTTTTCAAATCACAAAAAGCCGGTCCACTAAAAAATGAACAATCACAATCGGTACAAAGTCTCGTACATTTAATCAAAAACAGGATCCAAATAATTTTTATAATAACTTAGTCTGTCGTTGGAATTTCGCTTCGAACATGAATTCATGCGAATCTGCGTACAATTCTTTCATTTCCAAATTTTAGATTTATATAATATTCACTTCCCTTAAATCCGTTCGCTCTGATGGTTCCAGCAGTCATCGAATACCTCGGAAGCCTTGGATTACAACAGCATTCCTTAAGTCAATTGATCGAAAGCGAGAAGAAAACTCTACAAGAGACATCAGCCATCCTACTGAGTTTAATAAAACCAACTACCATGCTTATCGCAATCGACTTACTTCCATATTAGAGGCTTCTAAAAAAGAATACTTGCTGAGAAATTTCGATGTTGTAAAAAATAACACAAAACAAAACGGGAATATTTTGACTTTGCTCAATGATTGGTCGTCATATAAACCCCATGTCCCTGCCTTTTTTACAGCGATGAGGTTTAATTCAGATTCCGAAAAACAATTGCTAATAAGTCAGTTCATATTTCGTTAACATTGGGGCCTAAAGTAGCTAAAAAACAGTACTCTCTAATCTACATTTCGTGATTTTTTAAACAGTGGTCGTTCCCCTCCTGGATCGCTTTTCTTTTCTAACCTAACACGTGCCGAAGAGATTACGAAGCGAATTATCAAGCTATGATGTGTGAAGTCCCGACGCCAGAATTGGTCTGGATGACATAAAACCAGAAGTTGTTAGTCGTTCGCAAACTTATTGCGCCAACCGCTTGCACAAATTTTTTAACCTCTCCATATATTATTGGCATCGTTTCCTAGCAAACTTAAAAATTGCCGGGTTTGTCCTATTTTAAAAACCGGTGACCGTCATGATTTCAAATTTATAGACCAATTTCAGTTCTTCCGACTTTTTCTAAAATTCTTGAAAAGCCTGGTTTATAAGAGGCTTATACTGATTCATTTCAAGATTTGAGTTGCTTCATGACTCTCAGTTTGGTTTTTTGTTCAAAACGCTCTTCATTTATTGCTATTATGGAAGCATATAATAACATTGTTACCAATTTAGACAAAAAGACCATACCCTTGGTATTTTTTTGGGACCTTCTCGAAGGCTTTCGACACGATTTTAAACCACGACATTCTTCTCTCAAAACTCTCTCATTATGGTATTCGTGGGATGGCCTTCGAGTGGTTCAAAGACTCCTTGATATAGATCTCAGTTGGTCAACTTTAATGGTTAACAGCTCTGATATTGAAACAACATGTGGCGTCCCACAAGGCTCAATTTCTAGGTCAATTATTATTTATTTTAACACTTAAATGATATCCTTTTTAAGTAAAATGTTTTCCTTCATATTATATGCTGTCTGTGACACAAAATTATGGCTTCACATGAAAACCTCGCGGATTTTAATCCAGTTACCCATACCGAACTGATCAAATATCTTCTGGTTAAAGGCTAAAAAAACTTTACGTGAATGGCCAAAATACTTTATGTTATTCAAAAACAAACACAACACACCGTTTTTCTTATCCTGATATTCTCATCTACACATTGACAATATACCCATTTCAAGGGTCCCTCACACCAAATTTTTTAGGCGTTTTCTTAGATAATTCGCTACAATGGAAGCAACACAATACATAGTTTACAAACAGTTTCTAAGTATACTGGTATTCTTTTTCGATAGACATACACTTCCCTCTGCAACTATGTTCTTTATTCTAGTTTGGGTCTGCACAATATCCAATATTTGTAATATCATTTGGGCCGAACAACCAATAACCGTAACCTTCACGCCATTATTTAAAACAAAAAGATTGTTCGCCTTTGTACTAATTCGCACTACCTTGCGAGTAGTCCCTCTGTTAAGAAAATTAAAATACACTCCTGTTATGATATTCCTAAAAACCAAATTGCCCTCTTTATGTTCCATATCAAAAATATAGACTCCTACCTGATATATTTGGATAATTATTTTCAGTTTACTAATCAAATTCATTCCTACCGCACCAGATCTGCCAACCTGTTCAGACCGTACAATTTTTCTTCAGATCTAGCAAGAAACACAAGTAAAACTCAGGGTCCTCTGTTATGGAAACTCTATTGATTTAAAGATTTTTATTTTTTTCTTTTTTCAAACTTTTTAAGAAAATTTAAGCATTTCTTCTTTCACAATTATAAATCTGCATTAGATTCAATTTACTTGCGTAATGTAACTTGTGCATGTGTGTATGCAAGATCTGCCATATACCAAGAGCCAAAAATACTAATACTACACCAACTCACTTGTCTCGTGCAGTCCTGTCTGTGCACCCTGTAGCATGTCTCTATTTAATGTGTCCTTGTTTTTTGCCCGTAGAGTAAGATAATAGTCTATTTAAATTATGTAATATTATAAGTACATTTATTTCTGATTTATTTAAATAACGGGTGGCCAAATTATATGTACGAGCTTTGCTCCTTTGGTCAACCCACCATTGTATCCTACATTTAATTTTACATTGTACACTGGTAAATAAACTGAAACCCAAAGGTGAAGCGTGTAGTTTTGAATGCGAATTACGAGTTTGGTGGCCTTAAACTGATTAACCTAAATGCAAGAATTCGTTCACAAAAACTTATTGGATTAAGCGGCTACTCTTGCCGATTCAGGCGGGGTGGAAGGATATTATGTG
Organism: Ophioderma brevispina; assembly: GCA_023653785.1. Lineage (NCBI taxonomy): Eukaryota > Metazoa > Echinodermata > Ophiuroidea > Amphilepidida > Ophiodermatidae > Ophioderma > Ophioderma brevispina. The sequence continues at coordinate 3,288 of JAMKCH010044949.1, read as the reverse complement.
GCACTATTTGTCACGTGTAGGGGGCGGGGTTGCCGAGTTTCTTAAATGTTAATTTTGATTATAATTAGGTCAACGTTTCGTACTTGATATTTCTCCATTTTATAGAGATGTTCTATCACCATGGGGTAGTTTATGTAATAGTTCACCAACTGATGCAACTTCTTTAGAAATCAAGAATGGATAATAGGTTTATTCTAATTGGTCATAGGTCGTGTATTATAAAAAAAATTCGCTGATGCAGGTATTAATAAGATCAGTGATATTTTTGATAAGTATGGTAATATAATTGAGTTTGATGTCACAGGGTTGGGTAGAAACAGTTTCTTAAAATGGTTATGGTTTAATTTGTGCAATCCCAAAAAAATTGGGCTCGTGAATCAGGTTAAGTCCAAAAATTTTGATGTGTTGGCAGATGTCAGTTAAGGGTGTTACCTGAATACAAATATTGTACTCTAGAAGATATTAAATCACGCGATTTTTATAATCATTTTAATTCAAAGAGCTTTGTTGAACCTGTGAGCACTTACAAGTTGAAGAGGGACTATAAGGTATATGATGAGGACTGTAATAAGATTATTAGTCCCTTCAAGGCCGTACGCTTGACGTAGGCTGAGATGGCTACAGTACCGTATTACACACAGTATTCTGGCTACAATAGTTACCTGTATACAATAGGGGTAAGGGACAATGGACATGTGCTTATTGTGATGAGAACGAAACTATTGATCATTTGTTGTACCAGTGACATTGTTAATACTTTCGGGATGATGTGAAAACTAGAGTTAACTTCTTGCCAGTTTTGAGCTCTTTGTGAAAAATTGTACGGTATATTTGGCACTGATGAATATTCTGTTTGATTAACCAAGTCCTTCTTATTGCTCGTCAGTGTATTATACTTGCAAATGTACTGGTAAAATTCCAACCTTTACTGTTTTTAAGAATTGGTTGAAGATTACAATGTGTCTGGAAGAAGCTATTGCCGAAAGGGTGTGATAGATAGAATAGAGTTTCATATAACAAAGTGGAGTCCTCTGATGAATATGAATTTCGTTTAGGTATAGAAGCAGTTTCACTCACTTTCTCACCAGGAGTTTTTTTTGGTCTGTTAATGCATCCTTGTGCGTTGAACTTTTGTATCTGTAGAGTGAAACTTTGAATAGTATTGAGTGTAGTCTTTTTGATGAGTGAGGCTCACTCCAGTTTTAGTTCAGTGTTTCAAGTTGTAACGTTCGGGAGCAATTTTCTCTTGACAGGGGTGAGTGAAATTGCTGTCTTTCTGGACATGAATTATCATCATTGCTGTGTTTTATATCTATAATATTGCTGTACCTTGCCTTGTATTTGTGTTTTGTACATCTTTGTTGTGTAGTTTAAATAAAAAACCCTTGGGGTATGAAATACAAAAAAAAAGATTACTTTTTCTCTGGTTAGAATGACGCAGTGCTTCAGTGGGAGAAAGATAGCCCACAGCTCGAGTGCATTGTTTGATGGCAAGGTTGCATGGGAGACCACCCAAGTACTGTGTCCAGGGTCTCCATATGGAAGTGCATGCGGGGTCAGGTAAACCTGTTTAAAGCTTTCAGGCATCCACTGCCCCTATATTTTTTGTAGTTAAAAAAAAGGTGGAGTAGAAGACCTCCCGAATTGCAATCGAGAGGCATATCACGGCACGTTAGGCCAACAAAGCTAGCGGTATTTTCCCGCCGGAGCTTGTCCCACTTGGTAGTGTCTCTTGGAACTTAAGGTAGATAAACCTCACCCTCGGAATGGGGGTAGACAGGCCGTGAACTCTTGATACAGTATCTTTGCGGGCTACCACGTGGTCAGAACCCAAATAGACACCAGAATCTTTCCTTCCCGCCTATTTACCGCCGGTGCCATTTCCTGGTTCTGAGGGGCCCGATAGCCCTGGTAGGGGGTAGCGGCTGCAGGCTGAGCGCTCTGAGCGCTTGAGGGCAGGGCCCGGTCTTAGTTGCTGAGGTGCACTTTATCCGCTCTTGTTCTCATGGGACCTGTTTTCCCGGGCCGTTTTCGACCTTCCGTGCCCGAGATATCTCTGTTTTTTGTTGTTCGATCGTAGGTTCTTCCGGCGCCATCTTTATGGCCTGCTGTGGTGATCATAAATTATCACTATGGTCGGCCGGCTCGGTCGAGTGTATGGCCTGCCGTAGCGATCTTAATTTATGGTGTACCATTGCCTTTATATGTCATAGTCATGTTTTCCTTATCATTACAGCTTGGTAAGTAAATACATTAAAGGTAAAGGTTAAAGGTACACCTGTAGTTACATATTTTTTATGGATTAGGTTTTTTCTTAGTGCCCCAGGGTGAGTATTGTCCATCTTTTGGCAGGCTTGCATCTGGATGGGGGTTCCCCTCCCTGTGGGGACCCCTCCTTTTTTTCTGAGGGTCTGTGTTCACTCTTCTTGTGGGGCCCCTGGGACCCCTCTGGGACAAATTGTAGCCAAGAGGGGTCCCGTTTCCGACCGGAAGTGGCCTTGTAACTTGGTTATTTTTCATCGGTTGGACTTCTAACCTTCACCAATGGACTCGGGGGGGGGTCTCCTGACCCCAGATAATTCTACTTCCGGTTTGGGTCGCAAACCGGAAGTTGCTGTTTTTATGGTCAGATAGGCCTCCCCTAAGATGGGGGGGATCAATCAAGGTAAGTAGAGTGTGGCTGCGTTCTATGCCAAAAAGGAGGCACTGCGAGCTAAGAAACAACCTGCCCAGGCTAACTTGATTAGATCAAGGCCAAGTCCCTCATCAGGTGGGAAGACAGGCACTCCTACCCCAGCCTCGGGGTCAAAGAGCCTGACTGGTGTTCCTCCTGTCTCAGGGTTGAGGAGCACCATAGAGGCACCTGCCCCTGTCGTAGGGTCAAGAGGCACCCGGGAGACCTTTTCAATTTCTGCACCTCCAGGAGCTGGGAATCGAACCAAGGTCCACACTGAGGCTCGGTCATTGATCTCGATCTCAGTGTCATCCCCCCTCTCTTCACTCCAGACCCTGTTAGGTCGGTTCCCAAGGGGGTTAGCCTAGTGGCTAGCAAAGTACCTCAGTCGAGACTACCCTCAGGGAGTGGGGGATGTGAAGTGACGCCTCTGGACCGTGTGGTCGAAAGGGAAGGGCTAGTACAGGCCCCGTCGACTGCAGGTCCAGGCACCCTAGTCCAGGTGCCCCCAGCCACTAGCTGGTCTTTCCCCCTTGGGATGTCAAAGATCCCTTCGGGTAGGGAAAACCCTCCTTGTTCGAGGCATCACCAGGCTCCAGCGACTGTGAGTCACC
>JAMKCH010044948.1:0-11890 GCA_023653785.1 Ophioderma brevispina | reverse complement strand
TGAACACCATGACACAGTTAGTCAAAGCATTAACTTATAATCATATAGGGATTTTTCAAACCCTCTTCGTTGGGTGAGCATACCACTCTTAGATCGGTCGCTAATTGTAACCAACCTTCAGTCCAACGTTGGGGTACTTGTTACTCATTTTTGTTGGGTCTTGTAACATATTTTATCGTATTAAATTGGACGAATTTTGGTCAATTTTTGGTAAAATGTACCTAACCACTTGCTAAATGAACTAAATGTTGTGCTGCCCATTTTAAAAGGTGTTAAAATTTTAACCAACAGTTCTGAGAGTGTAACACATTTGAGCCGGTAGCACATGTTCGTTCGCCCAACGCGCAACCCTCTACTTTGCGCGAAACAAAGGACTTCTATTAAATTTTATCATTTTTTAAGGCGAAAAAATACAAGGAAATTTGAACTTAAAGACATATATATCAATTTTTAGCATTTCAAGGATATACACAATGAGTCAAAAAAAAACCTACATCACAACAAATTTGTTGAAAATCTTTAGAAAAAAAAAAAACACTAATTCTTTCTCAACGTTTGCATTGGTTGTTTAGGTATAATCCACGCTTTTAGAGGGGATGTTTATTATCATCCGACACCTAATAGTCAAGAGATAGTTATTCTATTGTTTTGGTAGGTTTTTTAGGCGTCCATTTGCCATCCACATTGGGATAACAATCAATGACACTTAAGATAGCTTTACTGGGATTTCTGGAAGTGATAATACAACTAAAAATAAAAAAAAAATTTATCTTCCTACAGCGTGAATGAATTGCTGAACACTTCACTGACTGACATTTACAGCCATATTGGATGCCCATCTAGGATACCATCTTGCAGATATCATCACTTTGATAGGCCCTAGAGGGTGTTTTGAGTCATCCCACAATGCACCCGTTTGGGAAATTTCACCTCGGGTCCTGTGATCCCATAAATCATATTCTTCATCTTCACTCTAAGAAATCAAGTAACCAAAAATGGTTCTAAAGTTGTCCTCCCAGGAGAACCTAAAGGTTTCTTAAGACCAAACAAAGTTCCCCATCGTGATACACCAGAACTATTTTGGTTCTATCAAGATCCTTTTTTTGTTCTTCATTTTTTGCAAGAACCTTTTAACTGGAGGTTCAAGACAGAGGTTTCTTTGATCAGAACCTTTAAAAAAGGTTCAGGGACATTTGAACGAAACCAAAAATGGTTCTGTATCCTGTTTTAGAACCCTTTTTGGTTCGTTAAAGACTTTCCAAGGTTCTCCGGAGAGGACAACTTTAGAACCATTTTTTCTTAGAGTGATGAAAACCCTGAGTTTATTGCTCATTTAAAAGCCCACAAAGCGTTCATACTTAAGGATTTTAATGATTATGAATGTTAATGACCCCTAAGGAACTCAAAACCAGTGATAACTGGCAATTTGGTGCCCAAGGTGTGTGAGTTAAGTACTTATGCACCAGGTCTTCATAATTGGTACTTACACTTTTGGTAGAGGCCACTGGGTGTGTGGGGGGTTATCCTTAGTACTGACAAAAAATGTGTTTAGTATACCGTACCGTTAGACTGCACTTGCTATGCATCATGGATTGCTTCAAAAACCCTCTGATTTGGCCCTATGCTGTGGTATCTAAACCGCTCTAATTGAGTTATAGTGATATACGCAAACATTAACACTCTTGGCTATATGTAGTAATGATTCGTCCATTTGTGAGCCATCTTCAATGGTTTATTGCTTTGATTGATTATCAAATGATTGAAAGCTATTCATAATGGTTTCAATTAAGATATGATTAGTAGATATACCAAGTTACCGTCTAACGGTCAAAGGTAGATACATATCATATATGCTTAATTGTTGTATTGGCGGCCATATGATCGCTTAATTAGGTGGTTACTGACTCATTTTATTTTAACCGTCATCGTTCATCAGTCCATTTACTTGATCAAATCTCAGACGTTTTGCCTGAACATTTTCTTGCCCGTAAAACAGGGTTTTCAATTGTTCATTGGCAGGGGTCCTGTGTGAGTACTTTACCCACTAAAGCCTAACTTTTCCCACTCCCGATCCATTAAGAGTATTATTAGCGTACTTATTGGCAACCAGTTCACCATTCCTAACAAGAGTAACTTGCAATACAACAAATCTTCATGGCTTTTCTGTACTGAATGCAGACTAGTATACTTAAGGTCACGAAAAAGAAACACAGTTGTACGGGCCCGTCGACTGACCCAGAATTTCTGTTTTGGGAGATCTCTTAATTTGCGAAAATCATGTGAAATTAGCTTTTTTTTTTAAATATAAGACTTTTTGGCTGAAAATTTTCGGAAATAAATGATACTTGTTTCCTTCTTTGTACAAAAAAAAAATGAGTACAAAAAAAAATAAAAGCCGAAAAGATGGAAATGCTAAAATATGAAAAAAATAAAGTAATTAAAAAACAAGAAAGGACTAAAAGAAAGAAGAAGAAGAAAGAGAAGAAAGCAAAAGCCAGCCGATCGACCCTAGGAAGGTCCGTCCGCCCGTAAAAACACACGGGTTTTCTTTGTTTCTTGGCCTAATGTACATTTGGCAATCCATTTCATAACATAAAGTCCCAAAAACCTTTTTGAATAACAAAAAAAATCGTCATAAAATGGCATGGCATGGTTGTACATTACATGTATATGAGAGCACACGAAAAACAAACCCACTTTTACTGCCTGACTGACCGTAATTTCTATTTTGGGAGTTACTTAATTGAGAAATCATGTAAACTTAGCCATTTTTTTTTATCAGCTATAAGACTTGTGGCTGAGTTGTTTTCTTCTTCTTTTTTAATGTAAATGTTAAAAGCATCAAGATTTTTTGCGTAGTTTTTTTGGGTTCTTTTTTGCCAACAGAAAGAAAAATTTATAGAAATAAACAGGGCCCGACCAACCCACTTGGAGGTTCGTAAAACCATGGTTTTTTTGTTCGTGCTAAAAAACTAAAATTCGTTCTACAGGCTCAAATTGTAACAAGAGTAACTTCAGTTCAAACCAAATCAAAACTTTATAAGAATCCACCGATAATTTAACGATCTATTCTCTTTAGCTTCGACAACAGCTCCTGTAATACACAGAAAAAATCTAACTGGGAATTTCAAACAAGCAAACAAAACAAACAAAAAAGGCCGCGGTTTAGCCGTCGTTTTAAAACAAATCAATACTCATTCATGCTCCTTTCCAAGTACTTGTAGAACTCAGTTGCAAAAGAGTAGTAAACTAAAAGTGATTTCTGATTAAAAAATAAATCAACCTCCTACACGATCAAAGAATTCAGGAACATCGGCTTGTATTTGGGCGCGAATGGGTTTACTCTGTTTTCATACCGGAAAAAAAAAATATGCTAGAAGAGAGAAAACAGGGCCCGACCAACCCTACTTGGAAGGTTCGTTAGTGTTTAATGCTCCAACCCTGACTTCCCCTTCTGAAGCCAAAGATGATTCTATGAAAACCTTGAAGCCGTCATCAAGGGTTTCCCAGTGATGAACCCATCCCCTTCTCCTTGGGTGATTTCAGTGCGAAGTGGGTTCGGCCACGATTCCTGGCCTCCTTGCTTGGAACTTTGTGTCGTTAGACTCAATGACAATGACACGTCTTTCTTGAACTGGCTCCTACTATAAACCTGTGTGTGACCAACACCTTTTCAAGACCAACCTCAGCACAAGTTCCTGGCGTCAACCCACGCTCCATTCACTGGCATCAACTGACCTGATCATCACAAGGCGATCTTTTATCAAGGCCACAACCTCACTAGGTCTTACCATAGTGCAGACGGTGATACAGATCATGCCTTGGACTGCGTAAAAAAGATTCGGCCTGCAACCAAGAGATGCAACCGCTCTAAACAGCTGGTAACCCAACGCAATCAATCCCATCATCACGATGCAAGCTGACAGAGTTGAGCAATTTGCTGTTCCATCAATCATCCATGGGCTCATCTCGTGAGACAATTCAGAGCTCAGCATTCTGTATATCTTTGAAGAAATCCAAAGCAGAAACAACGATTGGTTTGAGCCAGTCAGGCGTACTAACTCCATCATTGAAGCCCAAACGAGCAGCGTTCCGGGGAGTATAAGAGTTCAACTTCCACACACAACTTGGGATGCTTCAAACAGCTAGAAGTGAAGTTCAGCGTAAGGCACTGCAGTTGTGCTTAATGAATACTGGCTGCGAGCTGATCGAAAAATCAAAACCGCTTCTGCACGGGCAACAATCAGAGCTTCATGTATGATGGAATAAAAGGCGTGTCGGCATCTCAGTGCAAACATCGCCCCTCAAGTCATCCAGTGTTGAAGTCATCACAGACAGAAGTACGCAGATGGAGCGCTGGGTTGAACACTTTTCTGAGCTCACCTACAGAACAAGGATATCAAACATCAGACCCTTGACAAATCAGAGCTTCCTACATGGCTGCCCTAGATGCTGTACCTACAGTGGATGAACTTGACATGGCTATCGACAGTCCCCTAATCATCCGGAAACGCCCCGGGGAATGATGGCATACCACCAACTTGATCAAATTCTGCAAAAGCTCTCTGCTTCACCCACTACATTTAGTTCTCTCTGTCATGCTGGGAGGAAGGAGCTGTACCACAGACATGTGCGCGAACTCAAAGATCTCACCCGCTACAAGAATCAAAGGTTAAAGAGTGATTGCAACAATTACAGGGGTATTTCCCTCCTTATTATGTCGGCAGTTTTTTTGCCCGTGTTGCGTTTGATGCGTCTTCAAGTCCTTCAAGGGTGTATCCTGAGTCTCATTGCGGATTTCGTGCTGGCAAATCTACGATCGATATGATCCTTCTCCATACGCCAACTACAGAGAAGTTCGAGAACAACAGAAGCCACTCTACCTTGCTTTCATAGACCTGAGCAAAGCCTTTGACCTGGTTAGCAGTATGGACGTTCCAAATCCTCCATAAGATTGGCTGTCCACCAAGGCTTCTGAGCATCATCAGATCTTTCCACCCTGACTGAAAGCAACGGTACATTTTTGACGGCAGCCTATCAGAGCCGTTTGACATTCGCAGTTGTGTTAACAGGATGTGTTTGGCCCCAACGCTCTTCGGGATATTCTTTTCAGTACTTCTGACAGCTCATCATTCGTTACAGCCACAAAAGGCTCTCCATGCACACCAGGTCTGAAGGTCGGCTCTCAATCCTGCCATCCCTTAGAGCTAAGACAAGGTTCTTCAGATAGTGATTCGTTGACATAAAAATGTTGTTTTCTGATGATGCTGCCATTACTTCACATTCCAAGCCGGAACTTCAGCTGCTCCTAGAATCGCTTCTCACAGGCCTGTAGGCCTTGGACTTGTCATCATTTGAAGAAGACTAATGTCCTTGCCCAAGATGTTCAAGAACCACCTGTCATCACAATTGACAATCACACACTTAGATGTCAGGACTGTCACACTACCTAGGTCCCACCACATGACCTATGTCTCTTCGATCAGAAATCGGTAACGCATTGGGTTAAAGCTGCAAGTCTCCCTGCCCCTTACAACGCGTTGTGGGAAAATCCGAAGCTATCCATTGACAAAGCAGCAGTTTTACAACAAAAACCCGCCTGCATCAATCATCAACATTACGTATAGTAGTGAGACATGACTACATACTCTAGCAGAGAAAACTCAACAGCTTCCATCTGCGCTGTATTAACGCATTCTGGGTGTCACTTGGAAGGGACATGGTGCCAAATTCAGAACTCCTGACTCGAATTGGACTCCACACCATCTATACATTTCTTAGACCACGCAGACTCCGATGGCTTGGCCATGTCCGTCGAATGGATGATGGCCGTCTACCGAAACATATCATGTATGCTGCAGCTTTGACATTTGGCAAGAGGAAAGTTGGTCGACCCCTGCTCCGCTACATGATATTTTTAGCTTGAGAGTGTACCCGGACATCGACATTGGTGCTGGGATAACTTGCTGACCATCGGCCCCTTTGGCGGTAGAACAGTGAAGCAACACCTTGAGCCTTGGAGAACAACAGATCATCAGCCATTTGAGAAGCAGCGAGCTAAAAGAAAGCTGCAATATCCTTGGATAGTCAGACTTTGACATCCCATATATGTAGCCCCTTTGGCAGAGACTGCCACTCTAGGATTGGCCTCATCAGCATCAGACGTCGCTGTTCACCTAACCGTGACTCAATGGGGCGCTTTAATTCCCTATCGCTTGCGACTAAAGACGTGAGGCCATGAATGATGGGAGTTGTGAAATAGAAAGACTTCAAAAACGGTTGAGCCATTGGTTCTTATCAGATGAATTTAATCGTGTTTAAATTACTAAAGATCTTTGTGATATGGACAAAAGTGTTTAGGGGCGTTTTCGTCCTTATCATAAAGTTCTTGAAAGACACTATCAGTGATTCACCCGAAAAAAGTTATTTTTTTCAACTCGAACAATTGCCATAAACAGAAAAAAAGAACATTGTTTCAAGATATGACTCTCCATTCAATTACGTATTGTAGTAAGTGTCCGTACGGACAATTAATGACTAAGTATATCGAATTTGTGCTTATTAGGTGCCTCTGGTCTTATCATTTTCAGGATATGTTAGGGTACCAGTGTGAAATGAGAATTATACGTCCCCGGCGGGAGCCCCATCCGGGCCTCCATAGAACGATACGGAATAAGCGTGAAACTATTTGCGGTGAGAATTGAGTGTCCAATTCCTTACCGTTGTAGCCGGACTATGTGTACGCCGGACTATAATTAGTCGCTGAAAATTTTTTGGTCAACCATTTCCAAACATTGCCATACCAGTACCGTGAGCCCACCGTCCGTGAAAACCTGGCTACGCCCTGATGAAGCCTACTAACATTTTCTAATGTAAAATTCAGTTATGATGTCAAATTTGGGTCAGAATACCGCTTTTCCTTGATTGTGACCAAAATATAATATTTTTGGGTAAAGAAATGTAAAAACACATAAAAATGTATTGTTTCGTATAAATGCTGAACATTGCCATAAAACATTTTTTGTAAATAGATCTAGCGAAAGTGTCTTTTTCAGTTTTGATCCTTAGTTCAACATTTTGAGAAACTTCAAAAATTAACTATGATTTTGACCCAAATTTGACATAATACCTGAATTTTTCAATAACATTTTCCGTTTAGAAAGTATACACTATTATAGCAATCCTTATGAAATTGGCGTGCAATATAGTATTCGTCACAAAAAAAAGCTTGGTATTTTAAAGAATAAACTTCAATGGTGGCTACTTACAAGGATTTTGACAGAAAAATGAGGAAAAATGGAATATATTTACAGGTTAAACTTGATTGGCATCTCTGCAACTTACGTCAATCTACCGACACGCCGTTCCCCTATACCTTGGCTCAAATTGTTTCAGACCCTTCTATAGCTATTTTGACCTATGTAAAACTTTGCATTCCATCTTTTAGTAACGATTTAGTAAAGTAAGTTATTTTCAGAGTGATGACCCTATGTTATTTTCGGAGTAACGACCTTCGGAAAAACGACCGTCATGTTATTTTCGGATGATGACCGCTTATGTTATTTTCGGAGTAACGACCCTTCGGAAAAACGAACCAGGCGGTTATTTGCGGGTAAAGTATGACCTCGGAAAAACGAATCGTCGTATTATTTTCGGAGTGATGACCCCTATGTTATTTTCGGGAGTAAAGTAAACGACCATTCGGAAAAACGACCGTCGTGTAATTTTCGGAGTGATGACCCTCATGTTATTTTCCGAGTGATGACCCTTATGTCATTTTCGGAATAATAAGGACCCTTATATTATTTTCGGCAATGGTCTTACTTATGTTATTTTCGGAATAATGACCTCGGAAAAATGACTGTCATAATATTTTCGGACCCAATAGACCTTCGGATAATGACCCTCATGTTTTTTCGGCAATAATGACCTTCGAATGACGAACCTCAGGAATAATGACCCTCGTGTTATTTTCGGAATTAATGACCCTTCGGAATAACGACCCTTCGGAATAATGATAAGCACCGTCAAAAACAGCAAATATGGAAAAAGGGTATGTTTTTTTCTTATCCTTGAAATGTCATTTATAATCTCATTAAGCAGATCAAAATCATCAAATATTGTAATCGGAACTTGGGAAGTAAGCAAAGCAATTAGATAAATTTACGATTCAATGACTGCATGCTTGTTGAGGGTATCATTATACAGATACAAATATTGTTTAGGGTATGTTTAGCTTGTTTTTTAGTCGGTGTCAAATACGTGTTAGGGTGCATTTTGAAAGTCCAGGTTCACGCATCATCATCCACCTTTGAACACAAGTGGGCAACAATGGGTGCTGACTAGATGAGGGAGATATCCACCACCATTGTGAGCCCACTGCCATGCGTATATCATGCATACAAACGACAGACATTTTCACCCTTGGAAAAGATCCGCCAGTCCCCCGACCCCCCCCCCCCCACACCACACACCACACACAAACGAACCCCAAATTGGGCTAGCTTAGACGAGCGAGGTACCACTCAGAAATAATGTCGATGTAACAAGTTGAGCCTTTTCCAGACAAATGCCAGGTGTAAGGGCCTATGCACCACAGGTTTCATCGGTCATGTCGGTGTGTTGTTTTTCGTCCCCGTTTCCATCCCCGTTTTCTAGATTACCGGGGGCGATGCGTAGGGGCTTTTTAATCTAGGAAACGGGGACGGAAAACAGGGACGAAAACGGCAACAACCGATGATGGATCCAGAAAATAGACCGTGGGGAGGGGGGGGACCGCCCGATTTCGATACTCGAGTTTGGATTTTTGGAGGTTGTCCTGACTCCTGTGAGCTTCTATGACCACAAAAATCCCCTAAACGGCATTAATATGCCTGATTGATTCCTCCAAACCGCTTGATGAATTCATTCAATTTTTACCATACGGCAAGAAACATCATTTAAAGCATTTTTGTTCTGCGAACTTTTAGTTCGTAGAAGAAATTTGGATAAAAATGCATTTGAAATTCAATTTTCGCGCCATTTCAAAAATCCATAGGCTGCTGAGAACGTTATTTATGCATTTAGTCTCATTCTTATGTATATGGGGTCCTACCACGCCTATTGACTCCAAAACCCCCCGGGATGGTCGAGCACGAACCTATACAAAACCACACGAGGACTACAGCGCTCATGCAACACACGCGGGGGGGGGGGGGACGATCTGCGCGATTTGGGCATTAGGGATTTCCAAACTGTAATTTGGTGAACTACTACGTGCATTTTACTATGGCAGTATCGGTACCAGTGACATTAAAACAAATCATCTTTAAAACAATTGTTCAAAGATCTCCCTATAGTAATATCATGATAATTAAGAAAAAATTATTGACTTCAAAATCCGTCGGGTTAGTGGATAACCCCGCTGCAAAAATAGGGTAATTTCAAATAAGGCGACGAAAATAAAAAAAAAAACCTGATTTAGGGCCGACGACCTGATTTTAAGTTTTGCATATTTTTTTTTTTTAGTTTTTCCAAAAATCATGTAAATCAGCCCTGTTTTTAACCCAAAATTGATACAAATTTTGGCATTTTTTTTTAGAAAATTTGTTTGTTACAAATTTTTTCTTTTTTCTCTGATTTTCAAATTTGGGGCTATTTAGGCCAATTTTGAGCTCCCGAAAAGAAAAAAAGAAATGTTTTTTGAAAAAAGAAAAAATTCGTCCGACCGACCGACCCTATTCAAAAGGTCCGCTCGCCGTTAAAACATGTTTTCTTTGTTCGTCGCCTAACGCGTCATTAGCTTTAAATATTCGTGACCAGGCTAGTCTTTAGTCAAGTCTGTGGGAAACGGTTCGATATGCGTAACAGAGCCCTCCTATCGTTAAGTATTTGAAACAGTCTAGCACTCGGGTTACGACTGAAGTTCATGCCGTTTTGAATTTGCATTTTTTACATATATATACACACTCTCCCTACCCCACCCCCTTGACACAAACGTTATACCCGACGTATTGAAAGGATCTGGCTCAGATCGCACACATTTTGCTCAAATTGACCTTTCAAAGACTTGATTTGTCATTTGATCGGATATTTTTTTGTGAAGTTAACGTATAAGATTCATTTTATGTTCTGTGGCCTTTTCCAGTAAACCGTTTTTCGCCACAGTTATGACAGAAAAAGACCTATCATGAGGCGTTAAACACCAGAGATAGAATCTTATACATGTTTAGTGGGCCATTTATAAAGAGTGCGAATTTTCCGAAGGATGCCAAAAATTTGAAATCCCTTCTTGGGATCACACCCATCATTTAAGGAGGTCTCTTTTCTTAAGCAAGGTGTAAAATTGCCGATTTAGGTTTATTCCATAAAATGTTAACGGGTACTTGTTGCTCCACAGCAATACTTGAATAAGATTGTTAATATGCCGCTACTTAATGCATAGAACCTTTTTCTGTGGCCTTTCCGTCCACTTTTCAAGTTTTTTGGATATAGTTTTGGTGTGAATGTCCTTGGATGTCGATATAGGGCCATTCTCTCAAACACCTACCTACAGACCGTATTGCCGTACGTGTTGTTACACAGATATGCCAAATAAATCCGGCTTTCCCCGTGCAGAAGTTATTTTACTCCGAAAAAGAAAAAAGAATGAAATGTAATCCAATGATGCTTGAAACTAAGATTGAATAACACTAAGTGTGGCTAAAGTTCCTGAATGCGATAAAAGAAAAAATGGTCTGGCCCCGTTTTTCGTCCTCGTTTTTCGTCCCCGTTGTCTAGATTACCCCGGGGTATCTAGAAAACGGGGGGACGGAAAAACGACATACGATGATGGATCCAGGAAAAATTACCGTATCATGAGCCTTTAAACACCATAGAATCTATCTACATGTTAATTACTGGGTTTTATTTATATAGAGTGCTAATTTTCCATATTGTCGTCCTTCTTGTGGGATTACACCCGCCATTTAGGAGGTGGTCTCTTTTGTTAACAATGTAAAAATTGAGATTAGGTTTTATCCCATAAAATGTTAAAAAACTGGGTTAATAGTTCTCACAGAATATTTGAATTATTGTTATCATGCCTTACTTATGCATTACCGTTTTTGTGTCCTTCCTGTCTCCATTTTTTTTTATGGTTTTTTGTTGATAGTTTGCGTGTGAATGTCCTTGGATGTCGATCTACGCCATTTCTAAACAACCTACCTTATACCTACCAGTATGCGGTGGAACGTGTTGTTAACACAGAGGGGATTTTTGGGGGGCCCAAATAAATCCGGCCATCCCCCGTGCAGAAGTTAATTTAATCGAAAAAGAATGAAATGTAATCCAAATTGATGCTTGAACTAAGCTGAATATGACTAAGTGTGGCTAAAAGTTCTTGAATGCGATTAAAAATGAATAGGAAATGGGCGGGCCCCCGTTTTTCGTCCCGTTTTTCGTCCCCGTTTTCTAGATTACCCCGGGGTATCTAGAAACGGGACAGAAAACGGGGAAGAAAAACGACCATACGATGATGGATCCAGACAAATGACTTATCATGAGACTTTAACATTCATAGAATCTATATACATCGTTTACAGGGTATTTGTATAGCCTAGAGTGTTAAGTTTCCGTGTTAGTCCAAGAGCATTAGATCATAAGCTAAACTCGGAAAGTAGCTTTCATTAACAAGCTGAATTTTTCAGGATAGTTCTAGGAATATGAGTAGAAAACATACTAAAAGTCCCCGAAAATCCTCCTGGAGCTCGCTACAAAATTCAAGATGGCGGTCAAATGGCTTGCCGTTTTACAATTTTCTCGGATCTTGCAAACCCAGACAAGTTGGGAAATACAAATAAAGTGTCCGAACATATGTTTTTAGGCACAAGGAATGGCAATGAAGACATTATTTCAAATTCAAAACTTTTCT
>JAMKCH010044947.1:0-55755 GCA_023653785.1 Ophioderma brevispina | reverse complement strand
TGTCGGGCATAGCTCCTGCACACCTTAGGAGGAACCTTCAAGATCAACTCGCCAAAAATGTGATGAACCTGGTAGCCTAATCCCACCACCACACCCTTTGAGGATCAGAGAATTCCAAGGATTCACTTTGCTACCAATCCCATTACACTGCAGTCACAGTATCACTATCGATCATCTTGGATCCATGACAGATGGTAGTAGCAATGGTCCATCGCTCCACTTTGAACATAAGGCGGTTTGTTGTAGATGCCCATCTAGCTAGCCCAAATGCTGTGACCTTGATAGGAAAGCCATGGGTCCCTCAACAGACTCAGACTGGCGTTGGTCGTACAAAGAACTTCCTTCACAAGATCGGATAAAACCTTCACCAAACGCGACGGCATTGAGAGCCACAAACCATTAGCCACATCATCGATGACTGTGATGTCACAAGTTCCCCAAGAGGAATTCCAGGCCTGATCAAAATGGATGATGAAACTATCATCTGGCTAAAGACGATCTTCCCACTGTGATTTTGGACTTGCCACGAACGAACGAACGAATTTTTTACGCAAGGTATGCCTACTCTCTTGGTTTCTCCCCATGAGTACAACATGTCGATTGGTCACACAAAAGACCTTACGTTGATGTTTTGAACCAATCGGCATCCATGGTAAGAATGTTGGTAGGGCTAAAGAGAGCTAGATTCTCAATTTTGTAAGCGGTCATTTCAATTGGTTATTGAATGAAATGTAGAAGTAATTAGTCCAAACAGAAATGCTGTATGAAAGGTCAATGCAGATTGGTCACAAAAGACCTTACGTGATCAGCAACATGTGGTAGGTTGGCAGAGGGCTAAAAGCTTAAATATTTGCAAGCTGCATTTTAACTGGTTAGTGAAAACCATATGAAGCCATTATCCAATCAGGCGGGGCAGTGCTGTATGTTCAGGAGAAATACTTTTTACTGTGGCCATATAGCAGAATTTTGTAGGCCGATACTCCATTGTGCATGTCTAACTCCGTTTTTAACTTGTCTTCAACAGTTTTTTTGGGGGGGATCTCAAGAACCATTGATCCAAAAGTTCGAGTCCATGTTGGACCCAGTTTAATGCCAGAATTAAAGGGCATTTTGTGATCCACAGCATTGCCCTCACCCCCTCCCTCGACGTGCCCACAACCAAAGTTGAGATTTTTTTTATTTGGCCTAAGTATAGATGTGTGCCAAATCTATGTCATAGTCAATCGACTCTAAAAAGAAATTCCCAATTTTGTATTTTCTGACCAGAAACGGACAGAAATTACAACACAGTGGCCTATGGGTTAGCATGATATGATGAACATCCCCGCACAACCACAACTCAAAATGCACCATTAGAATCCCTGAAATTGTGGAAATACCATTTCTTTAGGATACAGTCCCCCTAAAAAAATAAAAGGTCTTAAGATAACAAAATGCACCTTAATTGTTGATTTTAGTCATATGTCACAGTTCTTAAATTTTCAAACACTTGTATTTTTTTAGATGGACTAGTTGATGAACTCTACCCAAGGGTTACAAGTTCTCATAAACACTTTAGTGGACAACCAAGGGAAGTCAAGAGCCAGCCAGCACTCAATACTACAAACCTCTATTCTATTAATTTAACGCCCAACTATCTGCTGTACGATGATCTTTTGTATATTGACAAAAACTTACCTTTTTCTAAGACTTTAGGCTTTTACTCTACCCAATTGATTACATATATTTCCTTCCGTAATTCTCTATGGGAGTGAGACCAACTGGGACCTGCTATTAAATAGTTATCGATTCTTGAATTTCCTCCACAGCTAACAGACAATCAAACTGTCTTTCTAACTTTAGCATCAAACTCTTTCTCTTTCAAACCCTTGTTCATATACACTGCTTTAGGCCAAAGTGTTTCTTTGGGATAACATTTCAAACCAAAAACTAGCAATCTCTATTTTGGCATCAAACATTAAAGGGTTAAAAGTAACAAAATTTTGGCTTAGCTACTATGCTCAGGAGAAAATGAAAATGTTAAGAAATGTATGAAAGTTTAGAAATTTGTGATAACAGGCCATCAACAAAATTTTCACTTTCAAATTTCTGTCTGCCCAACCACTTCCTTTCACTCTGCTTTACATTTTTTTCTTTCCTTCCCTCTTTTGCCCTACTCCTTCCTCCCTGGTTCTCTTCTCCCCTCATCTACCCTTCCCTCTCTCCCTTCCTCCATCCTTTTCTTCTCCCTCTTGCTTTCCTTATCCCCTCTCTCTTCCTCACCCCATTTCCCTCTTCCTCATTCCATCTCCCTCTTCTTCTCCTCCTCCCTCCCCTATCTCTACCCTCCCCTCCTCCCCATTTCCCCTCCCTCCCTTCCACTCCCTCCCATCCTTTCTCTCTCCCACTCCCTCCCATCCTCTCTCTCTTTTTTTTTTTTTTTTTTTTTCTCTCTCTCTCCCCACTCCCTCCCATCCTCTTCTCCCACTCCCTCCTTCCCATCCTCTTCTCCCACTCCCTCCTTCCCATCCTCTCCCACTCCCTCCCTCCCACCCTCTCTATCTCTCAAAGTAGCATTTTCCTGCATCTGAAACAAAATCAATCCAAATTGAATATTCATACGTATCTTTACAATCAAATTTATTCCTAAATAAATGATTATCAAACAATTTTACAAAATCAAAATAATTTGGTTCTTTATGTAATGACCAAGAACACACTCACTTAGAATTAATATCCAACCTTACATATAGAGCATTTACAGTAGTTGAATTCGCTTTGCTATTCTCTCAAAAATGAATACATAATCTTGGATTTACATTCCTGTTTTTAAGATTACATCTTTTCATCATCTCTACTCCACAAGCTCTCTTCATCTTTTCCCCCATCACATGTCTACATTCAGGTTAGACATATTCAAGAAATTTCACGCATTGAGCGAATTTTGAAGCGTCTAAATCCATCAGAAATGGGGAAAGTGGATTTTTTTCTTGAGAAATTGTGTTACGTCTCGACAAGGACTGATTTTCATGTTACCGGCTGGAGAGGAATTGCTTCTGCCGAAAACGATCGTTTTGGGGGCAGGTGGGGAATGATGGCTGAAGCAAGACGGATAGCTTTTCACACGACTCCTCCATTATGCAAAATTATGGTGCAATGGTGTTTGGACTGAAATGGGAATTGGACCAAAATGGAATGGTGTGCTTTTCCCCCAGTGTTTTTTGCGGTGAAAACAACATGAGATGTAAATCTGGCCTCGAGGGAGCCTCAGTAAAAACCTAACAACAAAGGGGCCCCCCTTTGGGTTTTAATTTCGGTTAGGTACATTTGCCCCATTTTAAGTTTTTACATGGGTTTTTGTTCAATCAACCTTAAATCCTGACTATTACACTATCTGTTGGGGGAGGAGATCTTAAATTTGGTATGGGTCGGTATTCGATAGTCTTTAAGAAGACCCTTATCTGTACCAATTTTTGTTCAAAAAATCCATAGCTATACCAGAGATTCGATTTGGGCAATTTAACACAATTTTGCCCATTTTCACAAAAATTAACCGTTTTAGGAATTTGGAATATTTTAGCTCCAGATTTGCAGAAAATTAGCCTAATTTCCCAAGATATTCTTAGAAAATTTTGAAATGGTTACCCATCTTCAATATCAAAGTTTGGCATGAAAAGAGGTCCCTTCATATACCATGTACTATTATAGCCGGTGTTGGAGGTCACACCCCCGTATGATGATCGTTTGTGTTGAGTCCACCTACCACCCTGTACTGGTATACCAGAAAATGCACGTCCGATTTCTATTTGTGAGAAAATCTCTCAGTTCTTGTTCCAAGTTCCTTTTTTCCAGCAATACCAATAAAGGTATACACCACAGACTTCACAATACACTACAGTTTTTCTTACAAAATGCAATGCATTCTGGGATTGCTCCTAAATACTGTAAAGTGGTAAAATTTGCGCGCTAAATTAATTTTCGCCCTTTTCGCGCGCTTCTGAGCTAGCGCGTAAATTAAAAACCCGCGAAAATGTTTGTTTTTGTGTGTAGGTCTATTTAGCTTGCTGAAAAGAGCGAATTTAAAAACCGGCAAAATGTTAAAAATCGCGAAAAGCGAAAATTACACACACTAAAATTATCACTTTTACAGTAATTCCTTGATGCACCAATCTTCAGTGCCAACCCTTTATTGTCAATTTAAATTATGCGGAAGACACTCAGGAAAAGCTAGGTCCATGCCGTATGTTCTCTTTCTCCCTGGCCTTAAGCCTGCGGCAAAATATTTCTAATATATTGCAAAAGATACATCACTATAGAGAAAGCATGTTTCAAAATTCATAAATTTATTCTTACTGACCATTTGGATTAAGAAAAGTAAACTAAATTATTTATTTATTCTATCCAGTCGTTTGCAACACAACCAGAAGGCAACAAAAAAGAAATAAGGTATTACATTTTAGATTTAACATTAAAGTCAAAATAACCACCAGAATTGATTCTGACTGAAATTTTTGCTAAAAATTTTTTTTGGACAAATGAAATTTGTAGTTTCAAAAGCAGCTACCATTTGGGAAATCATACAGGAAATCAGACATTTTAAGTTTTTAGATCATAAATTTCCAGATCACTTATTTATCTGGCCAATGGACATCTGTTGCAATGTCAACTAGATTTCGCGGTTCTGGCTTTTGCGCTCGCTATATTCAAAGAATATAAGCTGTGGGCACGCCCCCATGACCTTTGACCCTGGCACTGACCTTGTCCTCTCATCACATTGAGGGATCGCATGGTTCCCCACCTATACAAAAGTTTTGGTTCCAATTGAACTTCAAGTTTTGCAATTTGATGAAATTTTTACATTTTTAGCCCATTTTTCACTTGACCTCCACATGGACCTTTGACCGTTTCAACATGACCTTTGACCTCATCAACATATGACGGATCCCAATGTGCACCTAACAGAAGTTTTGGTTCCAATTGAAGTTAAACTTTCAATTGAGGTCATTTAAAAAAACTTTACACTTGTGACACACACATCCACACACACATCCACACACACATCCACACTAACACACTACACACGCACACCGGATGCTAAGTGGTTCCTGCCAGCTCTACTGGCGGCCCACAAAAATATAAAAGAGGAAAGGGGACGGACGGACCTGTGTATAAAGGAACGGAGTGGAGTGTCATGAAAATTGAGCAACAAGCAATGTGTGGTCAAACCAAAGTCCAATTTGAAGAAATCATACTCATTTTAGGAGGCCATGAACCCTAATGACCTCTAGATGACTTATGACCCCACTCGGAGGGGGAACTTGTGGACACTACCCCAGACGCATTACATGCAAGCACCGTTGTACGTATGCAGAATCAGTGAGCAATTGTGTTTAGAGTTAACATTTTGGGTCACATTTTTACTCACAGACATGCACACACAGACAGATACACACACTCCAAAGCAATCTCTATACTGGCCCTCTTGCAGACGACACAAAAATGAAACTCTAGAATTGATTTAGTAGAACACTGCACTGGGCTTGAAAAAATAGTCTGACGATTTGCATTTTACTTATTTTATTAAAATTGTAACTAAAAAAAGTTGTGGGCTGGTCAGGTTACCCCAACCAAACTCTTGTTTGTTTAAATGTCCCAATGTTAAAAACTCATAAACTAAGTATTGTTTATGACATAGGATAATTCAATTTTGGAGAAGGGGTAAAGAAAAAAACAGTTTGCTGCAACTGTCCAAGCTGAGGCAAATATGGTTCATCAAATATCCCCCTAATTTTCCAACACTAGACTGCACCATGCACTACCAGTGCTACCAGTCAAAACAAAAAGTACTAAACCTGCGTTGGTGTGTAACCAAATTATTCTTCCCTTAGCCTCCTTTGTTCTCTCCAGAGAATGTCTCAAATCTTGGCATATGTCTTGAATGTTCCCACCCCTTAAGTAACCATAAGCACCCCTTGGCTATCTACCCATCTTATGTTTCCACCCAATACCAGATGGAACATTACCCTGCCCTGATGTGGGCCCGTTCGTTCGGCTGGTTACAACTTGGTTAATGCTGGTGATAAAAATGATATGTAAATCGCGTGAATTTTGGATTTGGCGCACTTTTATTTGTGACATGATTTTTTTTGAGTAGGATCCATTTACAAATTGGTGTTCCGCGGGGAAATAGAATGAACTTCGAATTGGATATTTAGTCACCCCGAGGATAAATAGAAAATGGAGGAAATGTTTTACATGCAGTTGTCAGAATTGATCAAATGGTCCCGTTTTTTCATGGATACATGTGCAACCATCTCACCATGTTTTTATAGAACACCCATCTAACCAATTTTTAAACATATTATTTTAGTGGGGATGTACAATAATTTTTTGTTCTGTTCTTGATCTTCTTACTGTTTTATGGATATTTGTATACCATTTACTATATTTTTTTTTAAATACAACCCATTACTCCTATTTCTTGGACATCTCTGTTCAACAGATACTTCATTCAGGGGTAGAATTTTGTAAAGAGGCGCGTGGGAGTCCAAAAAAATGGACTCTCGCAATTATTTTTGT
The DNA here is from genome assembly GCA_023653785.1 of Ophioderma brevispina. Classification (NCBI taxonomy): domain Eukaryota; kingdom Metazoa; phylum Echinodermata; class Ophiuroidea; order Amphilepidida; family Ophiodermatidae; genus Ophioderma; species Ophioderma brevispina. The sequence goes on along the minus strand of JAMKCH010044947.1, from coordinate 49,197 downwards.
GCGAGTCCATGGACTCGCACAAAATTTATGGTTTGTAGTAGACCCTACCAGGGGCCTTTACAGTTTTGCAGGAGTCCCCAAACTGGCTTAAAATTCTACTTGTAAATGGTCATTTCAAATTAATGCATCGGTCACAAACTTAGAAATTTGATTGAGGTGAGTTGATTATCAAGGCATGTCCGATGTTTCTAAGTGAGTCCACATGGACTCGCGCTGTATCAATTTTGCTTGAGTCTCTGCGTGAGTCGACTCGCCAGGATCGCCGCGAAATTCTACCCTTTCCCCGTCATTTACCTTTTTTTATGAATACACCTAACTTTTGTTTTTATATAAATTACCCAGTCTAATTAATATTTATGGATACACCCATAGAACTCTGGTTATGGAGACACTCCATTCATCTTCATGGGAAACATGCATTTGACTTCGGTTTCTATCCACAGTGAACTGGCGCCACCAAACTCAGGGAAGGCAGTCCATATTTACATGGGGGTATGAAGGAAATTCCAACTTTTTTTTTTGGAAAACAAATTTCATGTCCCCCTTTAATTCAATTCAAACATTTCAGCATTTCCTGGTTTTTTAATTTCTCAATTTTAAGGTTCATTTCCTTTCTTTCCTGATGGCAAGTTTTTCAGGTATTTTCGGCTCCCCTCTCGCTTAAATTTTTTTGTATTCCCATCAAATTCTCCATTCCCCTGGTGTAAATACTGAACCCTCCCGTAAACAGAACATTCTTCCTACTTAAGAAATTTGAAGAAAAAAAACTGGAAAACCACAAAAAAGCTTGGTCCTTGCTTACCCTAAAATTGTACCGATCATGGAGAAGTACAGGGCTATGATGTTCTAGATTTTCCGCAATGAATCTAAAATCTGAATTGAACATTTGCAAACACACATATCCACTGAAAAATATATACAGCACAGCAGAAAACTCAAAAACGAGATATGCAATTATTCAACTAAAATTGCAATTTTCTTATCGCATTCGGCATTTACATTGTAAATGGCAAGTTTGACAGCCTTATTGTCTTAACGGACATATCAGCAATCTAACACTTGAGGTTTCTTTTTGGTGTGTACTCATCCCGGTTCAATTTGCAATTGGTTTTTAAAGTACAGCAGAGCCCTTATTCTGACAAGTGATAGTTTCCACCGAATAAACATTTTAAAAAATATACATGTATGGTTGCTGGAAGGGATATATTATTTTAAATTCAAAGTAAAGGATGTCTCAGCAGGTTTTTATCATTTCAAAATGTCAATCATTTTCAATTCCAACACTAACAGTATAAATGCTATCAAACAGCTTTATTTTTAAATAAGACTGTTCACATATGGGCAAGATTTTGTTTCATTAATTTCCAGTAATCAACACTCCATCGAAGGCATCTACCAAGAATGGTTCTAGATAAACATATTCATAAGGCAAGAAAAGAGTTGTTAAAACTTCCTATTAGTTCTATAAACAGTAATGCTATGTCATTTTTTTAGATAAAAAGCTATATGCTATGCAGAATTCTTATTCCATTTTAAGACATACCTTTTTTTCGGCTTACGAACACAATCTGGGAAAATTAATTCAAATCAAATATCCTGATCTTAAATTAGCACGATGTGACATGGCAAATTTTTCATCAAGCATTTTGCCTATTTTTTTTATGAGAAAACAAAATTTATTGTTTAAAAGTGGGTAACCCAATTATGGTCCGATTTTTCATAGCTTTTGGTTGTTTTCTCCCTCGAATGGAAGCATATCACCAAAACATCAGATTACAAATTATGAAGTTAAAGACACTATCAGTGATTTGCTAAATCAGCAAATCGAAAAAATCATCAAAAATCAGATTTTTGCATGTATGTAACAAGTACAGGTATCCTAACATACCCTGCAAATGATAGGACCAGAAGTTTTTTTTTTTTTTTTTTTTGCTATGCAGAAATTCTTTATTCCATTTTAAGACAATTACTTTTTTTCGGCTTAAGACACACAATCTGGGAAATAATTCAAATCAAATATCCTTGATCTTAAATTAGCCCGCTGTTGTACATGGCAATTTTTCATCAAGCATTTTGCCTATCTTTTTTATGAGAGAACAAAATTTATTGTTTAAAAGTGGGTAACCCAATTATGGTCCGATTTTTCACCCGGGGAGGGTTCTCAGGGGTTTGTTGGGTACCCATGCTCGTTCCAGGGGTTCTGAAGGTGACCCCTAACAGGACCAATTTTCAGTGAAAATATACCCCTAACGGGACCAGTTTTTGGCGAGTTTTCAGTGAAAATATACCCGTAACGGGACCAATTTGCAGTGAAATTATACCCCTTGCGGGACCTGTTCTAAATATGTGAATAAAAGATATACTTTTAAAATATCTAATATACAAGAAAAATGACACTAGTGCTACTGCAAGAAAAATTACACACTCAGGGTTATTTTGCTGATGTGTTTGGGTTAATTTTTCCTATTTGTATCATTGAACCAGTCACAATCATAACTGATTTGATACCCCTAGCGGGACTAGAACTTGATTATTGTGAATTTGATACCCCTAGCGGTAGTCCCGCATTTGCAGCTAGTTTTTTTTTTTTTTTTTTTTTATCGAAAAAATCATCAAAAATCAGATTTTTGCATGTATGTAACAAGTACAGGTATCCTAACATACCCTGCAAATGATAGGACCAGAAGCAACCTAATAAGGACAGAATCAGAGATTTAAGTCATTACTGTCCGTTCGGACACTTACTACAACACGTAATTGAATGGAGAATCCTATCTTGGAACACTGCCGTTTTCTTCCTTTTCTGTCAATTCTACAGCTGGAAAAGGTAACTTATGAGAATTCTACAGACTTATCCTTCACTTTGAAGCTATTTCTGCAAATTTCAATTATTTTTCAAATCACTGATAGTGTCTTTAATCGGTCCAGTTGTTTGGGTAGTAGAAGCAAAAATGCTTACAGAATTGGCCCACAAGACAATGTGTGTATTACTAAGTGTGGTATTGCACATTAGGAGACATTTTTGGTCATAACATTAAAGGAAATATTTCCTGGGCGTAATATTTCACTGGGGTAACGGGAGGGAAAAAATGCGAACTTTCTTCTTGTACCAAAATCAATTTAGATGGAGTAAAATGGGGTGCTTATTGGGTTACCCAACTTTAAAGGTGCAACGAGAGATTTCACATATCAGGTGTCCCTAAAAAATTGAAAGTACTGACTTTTGCCCTGATGTAAAGCTTTCCATCAAAAATATCCCCATCTGAAAAGATTAAGCTGAGAAATGTTTCTTCGGTACAAAATTGTGAAATTTCTAATTTCGTATAGGAGCAAATACAAAATTCAGCCTATGTTTTGCATTGAAATAAAAGCAAATCAAAATTGCCTTTTTTCTCTCTTTGAAGACATTTCTGTAACGAAATACAAGGCAAAAAAATCTATTGAGTGTCTAATTTACATGAAATTACTATTATGAAACAATATTTGGCAAAATCTCTTGTTGCACCTTTAAGACCAGAATCAGGAGATTTTTAAAAATATTCTTCAGATAGTACACATGATTGCTTTAATTTTCAAGCAATCGATAAACTGAAACAACATATGTGTTTGCCGGTTTCCTTCTGTATGGCAATGACTGTCACTAAGTAAGTGGGGGCACTTTGCATGCTATGGCTTACAAATATGGAAATACTAATGGATCAGCCACAACAGTTGGTTACACCTGAGAAGATTGGGGAACGATAAAAAAAATTATTACTTACTAATTATCACGTATGGTTTTGCTGGTAGTTCCACTGGAACATTTTGTGCACGAGTCTCCATGGAGCAAAATCAGAGAAATGTCAGGAAACAAACTCAAAGTGCCATTTAGACCCCTCATTATCATTTATTGTTAAAAAGGTAAATTAAAAAAATGCAGTGATTTTGAGGGTGTTTGTTTTGATGTTCTGAACAAAATGTTCATGTTCACAGTGCACCACCACCCCCCGCCGCACCCGCCCGCGCTGTTTGGAGTCAATCCCACATGCACCAGTTTGGGAAAATTACCTCAATGAGAGTTATGGTCCCCTAAAAATCCTATTTTTCACATAAAAACCCAGACTTTAATGTCATTTTAGGCACCACAAGCGTAGTACCTTAGGGATTTTTAAGTATGATTATAAAATGTTCTTGTGGGTCTCTACAACTTTTGGAACACTTTTATCCCTAAGTACTGAAATGCATTTAGTACAGTACCAGTATAGACACTTGCAATGCATCATGGGATTGATTCAACCCCCTTCTGGGTTGCATCACAGTACACTATATGTAAGTGCTTCACAGATTGAAAAATGCGCAAAATGTGAATTTCTTTCAAAGTAGATCTTCTTCTTCTTAGGTGTCACACGTCATGGTTATTGGCTGTGGTGGTGGGTGTCGGATTTATTCAACTGGGGGAAGGGGAAGCCGATCCGGGGCAGCGTGTATCATGATACGGACGCCCTCTAACATGGCCCCTTTTTTTTAGACTGGTGGCGGATTGGGAACAATCGGTTTACCCTACTTTTTATTCAACTCTGCGATGTACATACAGTGGGACTATCTGTACACGGGACTGACGGTTTAACGTCCCCATCCGAAGGACGAGATGCTTCACGATTCATTTGCCATTCCAAGTTGAACCAGAGGAGAGCGGTATTCTGTATTTAATCAATAGGCTCGTATACAGATTAAATCAGCATTGAGTACCCGAATAAATCCCAGCACAGTGGCCCCCACATGGGATTCGAACTCGGGAATTTTTGGTAATTTGTGCCACAGGCAAGCACCTAACCGCTAGGGCACGCTCTCCCATCTGCATTATAGGATTAGATAAACCATTTTTACTTGATCCAGAGTTCAGTGACATAAAAAAAATCAACTTTTTTCAGTTGCACGTGGTAGATAGAGAGGATCGAGAATGACCCCACAATTTTTATTTCAATTGTCAGGAAAGTGCACTTTTAATACTGATAGTACCATAGGTACTTTCTTTTTCCAAGAAGCTTAATATCTGATGGGACACCTTCAATTTTCATTATTGTTATGGTGTGAGATAAAAAAATTGACAAGTTATCAAAATTTAACATTCATCATACTTTAAAGGTGCAACACGACCCCCCGACTTTAAAGTCATCCATATTTTTCTGTGATATGATAATTTCTATGCTCATTTTTAAGGGGGGGATTCCTCCCTTTTTTTGGTAGAGAAATACTTAAATGAAAACAAATGGTGATTTGTATATGATTTTATTCAATAGAAAAACATAGGCTCCTGAATTTCGTATTGCTTCTATAGGAATTAGAAAATTTCAAAATGTTTGTACCAAAGGAGCAGTTCTCAGCTAATTCGTACAGAGGGGATATATATGTAGGTAAAGTTTACACCAGTGCCCAAATCAGAATTTCACATTTTTTAGGGCACACTGTTACCCCCCCCCCCCCCCCCTCCCCCCCTTGACAAATCTCTTGTTGCACTTAACACAAATAATACTTAAACACCCACACACACAAACACAACACAAATATACACCACACAGATGGAGTATAAAGAACTTTCGCGATGTGCCTCCTGCATTATAGTCCAGGCCAACACAAAACCCAAAATGTGTTCCACATGAGGCTCTTTAAAAAAAATAAAACTTCAAATGGCCACTACATCATAAAAAGCACAACTAATATAAAGGGGGGAGTCAAAAAACTTGACCCGTATTGTGTCCGCCTTTGAGTTTTAAATTAACATCTAACCTAACATTTGTGATATCATCAGAAAGCCTATTTCATTATCTTTAATTTGCTGCCAAAGATAATTCAAATCAGTTAAGTATAGGCGGAGCAGTAAGTCTTTTGAATCAAGTTAAGTGAGTCCGCTTTTCAACCTATCCACGGATTCCCATTTCAATACACGGTGCCCAAATAAGCAATGACTCCCAAAATTATAAGCGTATGTCTATGTTATGTCAATAAAGTGGTGTCTTAAGGGTGCAAAATCAGTGATAACGGTAAGGTAAGATGTATTTGAAAGTCTTTTTGTCAAGATGTTGTTTATTTGTCTACAAATAGAACAATACTTAAACTCAAGAGTTGATCACTGATATAGTTCCTTTCATATGGTATGATTCATTTAAACTCCTCCAAAACATTGATACGTGATCCAGCTATTTTATTTTTCAAATGAGTGGTATTTGAGCTGTGAGGACCTTTCGTAGTAACGTTAAGAGGACATCGATGGTAAATTGTGACTGAATTTGGTGGGGTTAAATAGGTCACATTGATCCTGCAGTCAATAAATAGCGATTTTCTCTGACACTGATTTCCTTCGTTGAACGCCGTTCATTTTAAGGTTGAATCCGTGGAAGAGCAGAAAACAGACTGCTTGATTCACAACGACGTTAAATCCGGGCTATACCTAACGATGTGATACGATCTTTGAGCAAATTAAAGATAATGAAACTAGCTTTCAGTGAATATCACATATGTTAGATTTGTTTACTTGAACATTCAAAATGGCGGACACAATCAGGGTAAGTTTCTTTACTCACCCTGTACCAATTCAAAGATTTAAATAAATTGAAGTCCAAATCAGTGAGATCTAGATAAAGTTTGGAATATTTTTAAATAAAATTTTTATCGGGGAGCACTTAAGCATGGGTGCTTTAAGGAAAAAGATTGTGCAAAGTTAATTTTTTCGATCTTCAAGTGACCTCAAATGGCTTAGAAGGAACAGGTTTATAATGAGACAATATGGTTGCGCTTAGCGCCTATTGACCATAATTGAGTGTTTCTGGCATCTGTTTTAATAGCTAAGACTTAAAAACTTGCAAAAGAATGTTGTCTTCCCCTCTCTCTCTCCCTTGAGATCATTACATTTTTTACAAAAGCCATGTCACACGGTCACAAACCCCAAGGGTTTGGAACTCCAAAAGTTGAAAATTAATCTCCAATTTTTTACTTCACTCCAGTTGTGTCCACATGATGGCAGAAAATCTGGGGAAATAACACTGAACATTTTACAAACGCTTCTCACATCGGGTTGCAGACAGAACGCGGGACTGGAAGTCAAAATACCGGAAGCTGTGGACTTTTGCGCGTGCGTGATAGTCAAACACAGGAATTTGTCAAAAATATGCCTTCTGAGGTCACTCCGCTCACTATTCCCCCAGGGCTGGAAAACATGCAAAGATTTCCTAGGAATACAATCCAAAATTTCCATCAAGACAGCCAAAAATTTCCCTTCAAGTTCTTATGGATTTTTTTAATCTACATGGACAAAAAATTTCCCTCCCAAAAGAGCAAAAAATTCATAGAAGTAGTCCCCTATTTCCTCACTTTTCAGGCATTTGGCTATCCCGAAGCGGGTACAAACGGGACACAACACTCCAAAACACTCTGGGGGAGAGTGTATGGAGGTTTGAGCTTTCAACTCCAAAATCCTGCTAGACGCTCGATATAAAGTCTGGGAGTTTTAAAATCTGAATGCGTCCACACAGTCAAAAAACCTGATCGACACTCTAGAGTTTTTAAACTCAGAGTTCAGCCTCACCAGGTGGACACGACTAAAGATTTATGGAATTTAACCGTGATGTGGATATTTTCATGAGGTGAAAACTATTTAGGTATCAGGGAAAATAAGGTCACCGAGGTCAAAACTAATAAACCAAAATTAAAATCGTGCACTATTTCCAGTTGTCTTGGGCATGATGTGATCCAACGGCTTCCCTAATATCTTATGTAAATATTAATTTGATATTTTTACTTTTGTTTAATTTCACTCAAAAACAACAATTGCGGAAAGGTTCTATGCTGTATATCAAAATGGTATCTTGTGATGGTGACAGTAAATGGTAATGGTGACAAAAAAAAAAGCAATTTTATTATGAAAATCACAGAAAATGGCAATGTGCCCTGTCGCTCTCTTGACCTTAACTTGCCTAGCCAATACATTCTAGAATGGGGCCATCAAACATTTTTTAAAGAAAGTTGCATTAAGGCCGCTCAGAGATTTCCCGTTAGGGCGGCCCTCTTTTTTTTTTTTAAATTTGTTTTTTGCATTACATAATGCTTGTCCATATACTCATCCCTGTGTGAAATAGCTAAGCTCAAATCGAATTCCTTTATATAGAAAACACATCTTTGTTTAAATTCCGGAGCCGGAATTTTGTTATACACAGTTCCTATGGAGCACTCATATATACACTTAAATGTTTTGCTTGCGTCAAAACGAAAAATCCGATACAATCTCTAACTTTGGAAGTGAGCATTCTAGGTGACTATCTATCGTTCTAGTGACTATTTTTTAATTAATACTATTAACAAGATATTCGGAAATCTCTGAGTCAGACTTTAATTAAAGCAGGGATATATTGTAGGTGGGCCATATCATATTCCTAAAAATGAATCTCGTTGCCCCAGTGGCCAAACACTTGCACACGAGTTCTGAACATTTATGCGGGAATCGCCCAAACAAAAGTCTACAGTTAAAGGGTCTATCCTTTATACTGAAATAATTTACCGTCTATAGACTGTTTTTTTTTTAATTTACTTTTTTATGGCCAAATTATCTGAATTCCAAAAAATTCCTGAAGTCTTGCATCCCTGGTAAAGATTGAGCACAGAAAACACCAACATTGTGGAAGGTTCTACCTCAATTCTAAAAGCAAGATTACATTTCCAAACAGGTTAAAACCTGGAGTTCAAGGAAAACTTCATTTTGGTAACTAGCAAAATACAGAATTATTCATTCCTCCAAATACCCAAAAAAATTGCACATAAAAAATAAAATATTTTTGTAAGCATAAGAAATATACCTGTATAAGAAATTGTATTGACAAAGCTGACCAGAGGGTGTTTGAATCAACTCCATAATGCATTGCTGTGTGCCTATACTGTATTGTACTGACTAAACATATGTCAGTACTTAGGGATAAAGAGAAAAAGTGTTCAAGTTCAAGAGAACCACGCGACATTTCATGATCATACAAAAAATTCCCTAAGTTCTAATGCTTTGTTGGTAAAATGAGCATTAAAAAGTCAGGGTTTTTATGATGTTAAAGAATATGATATTTTGGGATCATGTGACCCAATGAGGTGTAGTTCCATAACTGGGCATTGTGGGATTGACTCTAATACACCCTCTGGGGTCTCACCTAAGATCGTTAAACTACAATGACTGTCAGAATTTAAAGGGGTATGGCATATAACCCCCATTTTAAGGTCACAAACGGATTACACTTTAAATAAAATAAGAGTCCGGGCAATAATAGGCGCATAAAGAGGAAACAAAATTGTCTGTAGAATTATTGTAGGATTAATTACCAACCCTTGCATTACCTTTTGTTTCCTAACTCCTAAATGCATCAAAAATTCCCCAATAAATTGTCCTTTTAGGCCACACTACAGATTCTATATCATGGACTGTATGGGGCAGTCATCTTTTGAGGTAATGAATAGATAACTGTTTTCAATGATATGTTAAATGGACAATTGTAAATTGATCTGGTTGGTGACAGCCACTAATCACTTCTCAATTTTAAGAAGGTTACATGACTCACTTGTCAAATTAACTAATGTCTACAGTCTTGATGTATTATAATTTTTTCTTGGAGATGGCCAGTGCATGCAAAGTGTTGAACAAAAAAAAACTTTAGTGGTTAAAATTTCAGTCTACACTTCTTATTTGCAATTTATACCAGATATAACCACAAGTGGTGCAGTTTCTTGCACATTTATCCAGTTTCCAAAACAATGCCTATTTGAACATTTTATTCATAATTTGTTACCAAAAAAAACTTTAAGAAAATATAAAAGTCATGTGTCTGTCTATGAACTGGACAAATTGACAAATGATTTATTTACATTTAATAGACTTAGTCTACAAAACTTAAAACAACAAACACACACACACAGATGGAGTTAGAAGGAATTGGAGTTAGGAAGGGGATCAAAATTTTATGAATTTTGCACTATCTTTTGGAATTACAATGCTTACCTTATTTTAGACCAACAAAGTTTCCTATGATGTTTTTTCCAAACTTTTTCTCTTAGTAAAGTATCACCCAGGTGGATGTAGAAACAGAAAAACTTGAACTTGTGCTTCCTTCAGAATGCTAAGAAGCAACTCTTAAAATTTTACAAATGAAAATCAGTTGGTCTTGGTGATGAAATTCACTCATTTTTCACTACTTTGAAATATTTTAAATATTTTTTTCTCGCCAGGGCCACTTCTTTTTGACTCACCCTGTAAATCAGGTTTAAAGACACTATCAGTGATCTACCCGAAAGAGTCAAAATATTTTAAATAGCTTAAAAGTGAAGAATAAGTCTAAAGAATTCTCACAAGTTATTTTTTTTCCAACGAATAAAATGGATAACGAAAAGGAAGAAAAAAGCAGTGTTCAAAAATATAGACCTCCATTCAATGTGTTGTATTAAGTGTCTGTACGGACATACTGACTACAAATCCGATTTTGTCCTTGTAGGTTTTTTTTTTTTTGGTCATATAACTTGTGGGATTATGTTAGGATACCTAAATTGATGAAAAACTGTAAAATTCTGCTTTTTTGATGATTTTTCATTTCTGGTTGAACAAATGCACTAAGAGCGTCTTTACTAATGTGCAATTCCCCCTGAAACATTCTTCAATAAGAACATTATGTCATCTTCAATACTTTGTCCAACTTGTCTAAATAAATTATAATTAAGGTCATGTGCCGATCGCTAATAGCCCCGTCCCAAAGCCTCAGATTTACCGACAGTGGTCACATTTGGTATCAGAAGAAGCCTACTATTTTTCCCCTCATGTACCCTGTGAAATCTTAGAGCCAAAGATGTTTTGGTTTGGAAGTTACGAGCGAAAAAGTGCCCCATTTTGGGTTACCAATATTATTTATACAGTACTCTATGGGCTACAAAATCACGTTGTTTTAGCTCTCGCACTCAAAACGGATTGAAATCATGGGCCAAACTTTAGCAGAATGGGTTTTGGAGTGCAGGTCCTCTATTAAGATGAAAACTGTATATCCTTATCGGGCCATCCCCTTTAAGGCTAACAGAAAAGATTCCAGATACAGTATGAAATGGCAATATACCTTTAAGTCCCTCTAACAATTTCGCTCACAATGTTTTTCTGGATCACCATCACATTCTAACATACCCTCTCAAGCAATTGTGAGGCAAAGTCCCTTGAAAGTTTAATTACGACAATAGTATCCACTACAATTATTACTAAGTGAAATGCAATTATTGTCAAGAACAGAGAATTCACAGTGCATTCAAATTAATTATATTCAAAATTTGGCATGAGCAACGCTATCGTCAGCGTCGAAATCCAGTCATACTGGTCCGTTGTTCTACACTGATACACACTGGAATGCACAAGAAGAGGTACAGTATTCTTCCCACAATGCAATTCTTCCAATACAATTTTTGCACTGGTTGAGACATGAAATTTATGTGACAACCAGTGCAAATATTGTATTGGAAGAAATGCATTGTGGGAAGAATACTATACCACCTCTTGGAATGCACCCACATTAGCAGACATGTGGCCCGTAGCGTAAACTAGATTTTGGCTCAACATATAGTAATTAACCGAGTAACATAATCTGGTAATGGCTAATACAGAGTTCAAGTTGAGGTGTAAAATATCTCCCCTGCATAGTGGTCCTGGGGCCTGACCTCAGTTTACCCCAGATTCAGATTTATATGTCCATCCACCCCTGTCCACTGGGAATACCAACACAATATCTCACTGTGCATACTCTTTCAAACCCAGGTGCTGTCTGTGCTGCTCCAGCGGGTGTTTTTGATCAATCCCATAATGCATTGCAATGTGCCAATACTGTACTTTACTAACCACTATACTTAAGCATAAAAAGTGTTCATGAAGTTTAAGAACCACGATGATCATGATAAAACTTACCTATGTACTAGTATTTTATTTGTGGGGGCTAAAATGAGTAGGATTTTTATGTGTTAATAATAGGATTTTTGTGGGATCACATGACCCTATTGAGGTGAAATTTCCCAAAACTGATGCATTTTGGGATTGACCTCAAAACACCCTCTGGCGTGCTTCCCCCCCCCCCATAGCAGCCACGAGTACTTATTATTGTGTGGAAATTACTTTTGTTGGGCTATATTAACGGCACTATCACAACCTTGCCTAATCATAATCACAAAAAAATCATCCAAAGTCAGATTTTCCATGTCTGTAATAAGTACAGATGTCATAATATACCCTTACATGATAAGTCCAAAAGCAAACCCTAATCTTAATAAGGACACAATCAGCGGATATTTTAGTCATTACTGATCATTCGTAATTGATGTAGATTCATAACTTGAACACTGCCGTTTTTTTTTCCTTTTCTGTCAATTTTTCTTGGGGAAAAATGATAAGAATTTTGGAGGACTTATCCTTCACTTTTAAAGACACTCAGTGAATTCGGCATGAAAGGTAAAATAGCTGAAACTGGCAAGAGTACTTAATGGGAAGATAAGTATACAGAATTCACATAAGTTATGTTTCCAACTTAAAATTGGACAGAAAAGGGAAAAACTACCTTAGATACAAGTGAGCAAAGAGGGTTACTTAAAGAATATTTCAAAATTTTCTTAGACTATCTAGGCTGAACTAAAACATACGATCACAAATGTTCCATCCTGGACCAAAAATGAGCAGCCACTAAAGCCTAGACTGCCATGTAATGTGCACATAATGTTTTGTTTTACTGCCTAAAGTGATGGTAACCTTATTAAATACAACCTAGCCTAAATGCATGACATCAAACCCTATCTCCTAATATATTTGACAGGTACTTGTGAATGAGATGAAGAGATGTATCAACCATGTTTGAACAACCAACCACGCATGCATTTCGCAATATAACCCACAACCGCATCACGAGTATGACATCACACATCGGTTTTACCAGTCATTCCAGACACAAAAAAAACATATCGCGTCTCCTTCGGTACTTGCGTATGGAGTGAGTGTTGACCCCTCACCCCATTAATACCATAACCATGAAGGTGCGCTAATGATGCCCGTACATACGGATATTATTAGGGGATTTTATTGCGATACATGATGGAGTGACCCCCAAGCACTGTAGTCCTCATACCTTCAGACTATACTAAAATAAATTCTGTTACTTGTACCCGTGTATTACAATTATCTATCTAGTCAAGGTTTGATTTCAAGGGATTATGTGAAGATTTTTAATGTTGGATTAACAGCTTCAGATTGGTAGATTGAACAGATTAAACAGCATCAATTCTTGCTTTAGTTTTAGCTGATGGAAAGTAAAATGTGTAAACGAATTTTCCAATTCATGGGTAAAACAACCAAATTATCTGTTCAGATCGTATTACACAAGTCATATTCAGAAGAGTTTTACAAACCTCTTATTGATACATCATGCAAATTCACTGATGGGGAAGTGAATGGAGGAATATTGACTTATTGATTGTATTCAGCGTCTATGTCCATTCGTAATAACAAAGTGATAATGGTTTGCAAGAATTTTTGCTGGCCCAGGGCGTGGAATGCAATCTGAACATGTATAATTTTGTTGTTTTACATAAACTGGAATCTTTTACCAACATCTTTACTTTCCACTGTCAGCTGTTCATCTAACATCACACACGTACACACAAACTTTGCACACTCATTCTTAAAAGTAGAAAATAATAAACTTTTGGTTGATGACAACTAGGTTTTGTAGTTCCTAATTGTTTTGGTCCTCAATTGAATATGTTCTGTAAAAAAAAGAACTTGATCTTCACGGCAATATATTTTTTTGGTGTGAATGGGGAAAATCCACCTTTTTCCAGGGACAAATTGAAATTAAACCGTAGTACCTTTAGCAATTAGGATTCTTCAGCTCAGACGCCCTAGGGTTTTTTAAAATGCTAATGTTTCAAATACTCTCCGTGCTATAGATTTGGTCCTAATTTTACTCCATTTTATCCTTTTTATGTATGTTTTTCACTTTTTTTAACAATCTTGTACATGGGTAAAATATAAACACTGCCACGTTTTTGACCAATTTTTAACCCCCTCACTACCTGCCTATATTATAATCTATCGGCATCTAAGCCCAATTTTAATTGGTTAAACCTGGAAGGTAATGATGATCAAATCAGAGATGCTGTAAGAATGGTGGGATGGTTTACACAGAGAGATATATATAGGGATATTTTTGAATTGGTTACTCATAGTCTATCTCATTTTTGTGGCTGTAATGAGCCATCAGACAGACTCTTCATAGTTGTTAAAATCAATTTTTTCATGTTATTATAAGTAAGTAACAAGTACTTGAGTAGCTTTATTACCAAATAATTCATAAATCGTGGAAAATGTTAAATAAAAATAGCAAGATTTTTATAATACTGCCATTATGATTATCTCATGATCACCAACTTGAATAAGTACTTCATAGCCCGTTGAATGAAAATTCTGTGATTGCAAAATAATGACATTATTTTAAATCCTGAGTAAAATTGCATTTCCCAGATTCTTTGCGTCTGGGGGTTAAGATATTTGCACACCGGTACTATTTGGTTCCTACATTTATTCAATTTTAAAGTCAAATGGAGTCAGACATTTTCCTGTAAGCTTTTTGAAGAGTGTACATAATATGTAATATCCCTTATAACACTAAGCATATCCTCTCTCGTTCTGATGCCAAAAATCATCAACCACAGTGACTATACAAACAAGAACGACTTATGCAACCAGGCTGAACCAGCAAATTGAATTACTAATTAATGCTGGTAAACATTATCTTTTTTATATTGTGGCCTTTCTTTGAGTACTTGTCAACATTTAGAGTCATGGTCATCAACTTTGAGATACATTTCTAGTTTAGATCGGAGTCCCTGAAAACACTTCCAAACGTAGCGTTGTGGAGTAGCAAAAACGCTGTTTATACAATGCCCAGCTTGAGTAAATCGCTGTTCTCACAGGAATTGCTTCATTGGATAATTATCATCAAATCTATGTCACCATCTTCTCTACCATCTTTTTTTCTGATAATAAGACTTTTGTTTTTGTTTCCCTCTCTTAAATTATTATCTTGATAAATAGATTACAGAAATTAACTCTTTTACGAAGAACAAGTAGTCATTTGGAAGTAATTTAAACCGCTCAGTTAGACTCATTTTGATGAGGACCTGAACCGACCTACATGTATTTTGTACTGAACTATACCACTGGAAACTACTTCAGTATTTGCTATACCATACCAGTCATCATCAACATGTACATCAGCGGCATGATGTAATGAACAATTGGGATTAGTACATCTACTTTGGGTCTACCAGCACTATTTTCATTCAATATGGTAACAACCTATTCACAGATCATTATACACACAATATTCACCCACTTGACCTGCAGAGTGATAAAAAATTATAAGAGAGTGAGAGAAAGGGAGTGAAGAAGAGCAACAGAATAAATTCACAAATTTAAACCTCAGTCCTGCATTTTGATTTTTTTTTCTTCAAGTCGCCAATTTTTTCTAATTGTGATTTGTCACACTTTGTAATTTGTATTGCTTATTTGTGTGTTACAACCCATCATTGGTCATCTGTAATGCTCTCTTGGCATTGTTTTCGATTTAGAGGGGTTTTACATGCAAAGATGCATGTAACATTGGTCCCTGTGCATGTCAAAATTTTGTCTGTGCATGTACTTTTTTTGCAATTTAGCCTATTTTCAAGGAAAGGTTCTAATTGTGCATGTACTTAATGTCCTAAATCGGACACTGTTTATTTGTCATAACAATTTTCTTTTAAGCTGCCAAGCAAAAAAAGTCCATTTGTGGGTTTAGCAGATCTTTTAAATGACTAGATGTTGGCGAAGAAAAAGACAGGACAATATAGAGGATGTTTCTAGTTTACATGGACTTTCTTTAATGTCTGGAAATTTTGCAATTAAAAAGATTGGCTGGGCAAAAAGCGAAGTAATCTAGGAGCGTGTTTCTACTGGGGACGTTTTCCGCGCGGAAGCCGGGTTCGATCCGTTATCCTGCCTCAGTTTAAGAACAGCCCGACCCGCTATTTTAGCGCGATGCGATACCGCTAATCAAACCTTTTGCTCCTGAGAAGGTTATTGCCGGTTGCATACCGCCTATTTAACGTAGGAGATAGATAGGAAGAAACAGCCGATAGCGGCATTTGCCGTGTTGGGCAGGAAATGAGGCCAGGCCGGCTGGTATGCGACTTCACAGCTACGCCGAGTTGTTCAACATAATCACGCAGTTAGGCTATTATTTTCATATCAGAAGTGAATCAAACATCAATAAAATTTATGATGAACACTTAGTAATTCTTTGTCTTTACTTTACAACCAGTCCTGGCTAGTAACATCCATTAAAGGATTCAAATACAAAATAACTAACACTGTATGAAAGAAGTGGAATAGTTAGGCTACATGTAAACACACCTCATGAGAAAGAAATGCATGGATGTTTCTGGAACGGGGGATATATTGTGACCCCCGGCCTGGGTCTGTCGAAAGTATGATTAGCGGTAAGTGCAGTTGAGAGTGCCACATACCGGTATGTGCGTTCAATAGAAAAAGCTGAGGCCCCTAGCGGAAAAAGCGGGGTCCATAGCGGGTCACCAAAAGCCGTGTTTTGCCGTGTCGGCAGAGCAACACGCTCTAGGGGGGGACGAGGAAATGGTATACCTTCTTTTTACTTGGTCTCATAAAGATTGGGGAGTATCACATTTATTTATTTATTATTTATGGTTTGTTGTTTATTGTTTGTTTGTGTTTCCGCCTTTTTTATAATTTTTGTACAAAGCTATTAAAATTTCAAAACTTTATCAAATCTTAAATCCACTTTAATAGCAATCAAATTTAAGACACAAATTTGTGGTATTTTTATTAGCAATCAAAGACCAAGGGTTTTTAACAGGAAGCCTACTAGTTTTACGGTCACCTCCTGATTGTTAATCACGTTTAGATCAATTCAATTAACTAAATTTAGTGAACCTGACATCAATGCTCCCTGATTTATAAAACCTGTTTCCTACTTTCAGTAATTTTAGATATACCCAGTATGTATCCCTGTGAAGAATTACACTTAACAATAAGGTCTCACCATGGGAATTGAACTTGCCTTGTTGATTTGATTTTAAATATAAAGATGCACATTGACAGAAATATCACCTCTACTAAAAGTCGGCCTGTATGATTTCGAAGTACCGTAATTGAGCGAATCTTTTATGGTTAAGACCAGGTTACAGAGTTCTTGTACTGGTATTGAGCAAGGCAGTAGAATGTTAGTGAGATAGTTGAAGGCAAATGCTGCCTTCGCAAGCCGGGCTAAAAATGTTATTTTAGGGATATGGACAGAAGCCAAGATTTTCAAACAGGATCGAAATGTTCTATTTTCTTGGTGTATTGTTTTACATGAAAAGGAAAAAATTCCATCCTGAGTTAAAAATTTTCCTTGGGAGTTCCCAAATCCCGATTTTTTGTGGTTTATTCATTCTTTTACATAAATATGAAAATATGACATGAGGTCACATCAAGGTCGCACAAGGTCACCAACACTTGGGACACTCCCCCAAGAACCATTGGATGATTATCCCACGTGTCATGAAAATTGATTCATTCTGACCATATTTGGGCCATGACCTCTAAATGAACTTTGACCCAACTCTTGAGAGGGGTAACTTGTGGGACACTACCCAAGAAACCAATAGATGCAAGAACATGAAATGTGCACCTGTATGAGGAAACAGTGGGTAATGAAGTTTAGGGTTAACATTGTTGGGACCACAGACACACACACCTAACCAAAGCAAATCCCTATGTGCCTTCTACAGAGACTTGAAATGTGTCATCCACATAGATGAAGCTTTACATCCGTAAGGCATTATAGTAACAGATATGACATCCAAGTGGCCTTGCATGCCAATTTGTTATAAAACTGTCACTACTTGTTGCAGAAACGCTTTTTGTTTCTCAGCGGGTTCTCAGTGACCTACTGAGGCAGAACAAAAGATAGTTATGCACCTCAGTTCTTATGTCTGTTTAATCTGCTTTGCACAGAGCCACAAATTTGTCATAATGGTTATTTAGTCTCCATTTAAGAAAAATAAAAAAGAGATACAATGTTGGAATGGTATTGGATTCTAATCCTATTGTAAATGCTATCTGGAGATGTCACTGATCGATTAAAATTTTGGTGAATTGGCCAAAGGTCGGTATTTTTTGATCACATGCTTCTTTAGAAGATTAGTATTCAAATTTGGTTTTGAAAATTGTCCCCTGATAATTCAATGAGTCAGTTTAGTAATGCATTTTTATTTTAGTTTAGCTAAGATATAGTTTCACAAAATGACATTAAAAGATCACACATGGCCATTTAAAGGTTTAATTTGTAGACTCTTACACCGACTGACAGATTTTAAACCTCCCCCCAAAAATGAAGCATAAATTAAAAGCCCATTTTGGCTGTGGATTTCAAAAAGACAAAAATTGGGGGAAAAGAAAAAATCTTCCGTAACCTGACCCATCTGACTTACTTTTTATCTGAGCCCACTTATGAATTCGGAAACCCTTCACGGAATAAAACACAGGTTTATTCTGTTAAGGTTTTCAAATTGTGTCAGAAAAAAAGTGTCACTGTCAAATGGGTCAGGGTAGGAAACTCCCAAAAATTGGACTTTTGTAAATATTAGGACACAGATGCACACGAATATAGATTTTTTTAAAATTAAGACTAGTTGATGTAAAAATACTTTTACCATCAAGATCATACTATTCACTAACATCAATAATAATGTATCAACTTTGCTTCAACACCCGCTTTGCATTTTTACTCATCCCATACCATTAACTCAGTAATTTAACACTGTTTTTTAATCAAAACTTACTTAACCGAGTTACCAAGTCTCATATTCATACATTTCTCAAACCAAGGACGTGGTCTTGGCATGTTGGGACAGTCATACCAAATGGCATCTTTCCAAATCACGCCCGATTTGGGGCAAAATTTCGGTTCACTTTGAGTTTCCTCTCTCCTGAGTTGGTGTAATTTTAATTATATGCAACGCTAAAGCGCAATGATACAAATCCCCCTAGAGGGCACATTATTACTAGGATATTAAATATCACTCCCGAGGGGCAATCATTCCCACACCGGTGCAAATTAAGACCTTTTTTTTGGTTAAAAATATAAAGACCACTCACAATTCTTCCACAATTTTGTTTAATTGGACACCATTCCCTTCTTCACTATTAAAATTCCATTTTGGGTTTTAATTCACCACAGAATTACACTGCCAAGCCCTTGAGGGCGAAGAGATTTCATCAAATCTGAGCACGCCACTGAAAATTGGGGCATTCTTTAATTTTAAAATCAAGGGATTGTTGCACCATTGTTCTCTCGTCAAATTACAGGCTACTCAGAACAAATGAGTGCGAGATTAGAACTCTTATTATGTCATTTCTCATCCCACTCAAAGTTAGAATGATAGTATAGTGTACAGTGACAGGACAAATTTGTGCATGACTATTTCTCAACCTACAGTGTGAGGGCAATTTCAAAAGGTGAACGCAAATAAACTTAAGCCTTTGCAATCACTTATATTTTCAATCAAATCATAATTTTGCATATTAAAGGTGCATTTCTGATTCCAGCACCTTCTGTTTTATTCATTGAAATCACAGATATCCTTGAGAAAGCTTATTCCAAATTTTTGCGCTGATCCCGACTTGCGGTTTTGTGTTATGAGCAATTACTCGTTTCCCACGGTCCCATAGGCCTACTGTGCTTTATTCTGTCAGTTTACGGACAGAAAATACAAAATTGCGAATTTCTTAGAGATGTCGGCCAGTTGCCAAACGTAAGATTTGGGCCACCTGTATTACTAAGGCTCACGGTTTAGATTATTTAAAAATCTCAACATTTTAGTTAGTCGGGGGGGGGGGGGGGTGGGGGGGGGCGAGGCTGTGGATCACGAAATGCCCCCTTTAAAATGGGTTCCAACCCAGAGCTACCATATAGCCACCCAGATACCCAGGTGGGGTGTGGAGGTAGTGCAAGCATTCCAAGGGTTGCAAAAAATATACAAAATCACTTAGTTTCACTTCATCAGCAGTCCTCAACCACACTCGCGGTCACTCATTATTGCTTTTTTGGGGGATAGTGCCCCCCCCCCCAAAAAAAAAATATGAGTTAACCATTATTATCATTCTTAGAATTTGTCAAAGATACCCTATTGCCAGGATTTTTCATCAGTTACTAATTTTTTTTGTTACCAAAGTGAGGACCAATTGGAAAAAAACTTGCTGTCAAGTTCAACACATGTCAATGCAAATTTGTGTCCGTTATTAAAGGCACTATCAGTGATTTGCTAAATCAGAAAATCGACAAAATCATCAAAAATCGATTTGTTGGCATCTTTGTAACAAGTTCAGGTACCCTAACAAACCCTGCAATGATAAGGCCAAAAGCAACTAATAGGACAAAATCGGATACTGTCCGTTCACCGCGGGAAAACCACTTACATACTACACCACGTAAGTGAATGGATATTCATATCTTTGAACACTGCCCTTTCTTCCTTTTATGCAATTCTTCAGTTGGAAAAAGTAACTTATGATGATTCTACAACTTATCCTACACTCTTAAGCTAAGTCTGGCAATTTTTAAATATTTTTACTCTTTCGGGTGAATCACGATAGTGTCTTTAAAGGTGCTTGTTCTGATTTATGTGTATTGTAATTCCTATACTTTATTTGATAGCCTGGCACTTGCACATACACCCCATCAAGTCCCGTGGGAAACAAACTTGCGGTTTTGATGGTAGACGCAATAATGCACGTTGCAAAGCCCTATTCAATACTGGGCTAATATTGATGGTTAACCACTAAAACGGCGGTTTTTTGTTTATATCTTGGGAATGAAATGGAATTGAGGGCTCAAAAGTTCAGGGACGACAATGAGAAAAAATACGGCCTTTCATCTGATATCAAAATCAATACTACTTCCGGGTAAATCAGGGAGGTCCCAAAGACGATCGGAACCACACGCACCTTAAAGGTTTGGAGCAACTCAGAGGTTCTTTTACAAAGTTACACTGACAAACAATTCTGTGGTCTGATTGGGTCCTTAAAGAGGAAATCACACAATCCCCATTCTAATTCTAGGCTATCTCCTGACCTCCTAAAATTGCCTATAGATATTCTACACAATGTCCTGGAAAATAACACAATTTTTGAGAGCCTGTTGAATCCTTTTCCATGATCATTCAAGGCCTTTTCCACCATACTGTCCAATCACGTCTTCTCTACTCAAGCCTTTGATTCACAGAGCGGAAAATCCAGATTGACATTGCAAGCCGATCATATCAATACAATTGTCAAAAGGCCATTGGTAGTGTGTGGTAAAGTAACCATCATCAGCTTCCTGGTATCAAATATCTGCGTTATTTTAGGCAATGGTGTTGGGCGTATTTTTGAGTGAGAGGAGCACAAGTTTAATTTTCCCCCAAATGGATTAACGTTTAAAGCAAGTGCTGTCCTAAATATGGGCTTCAATAATAATGCAATTGTTCATGAATGGATATTTCCCCCCAGCTTTCCCCCAATTGCAACCAAACTGGAGAGGGCACAAGCCCCTCCCCCCCCCCTTTGAGCACGCTACCGATTTCAGGGTCTATGGATTCTTCATGAAACACAAACTCTCCAGCAGACATCCATCCATGACTCCATCTGTCTGTCCATTATTTATATTATTTAATTTTTTATTCTTTAATATTTATTTACTTGTTTAAAGGTGCGTGTTCCGATCGTCTTTGGGCCCCCCTGATTTACCCTGAAGTAGTATCGATTTTGATATCAGATGCAAACCATATTTTTCTCATTGTCGTCCTGAAATTTGAGCCCTCAATCCATTTCATTTCCAAGATATAAACAAAAAAACGCCGTTTTATGGTTAACCATCAATATTAGCACAGTATTGAATAGGGCTATGCAACATGCGCTATTGTGTCTACCATCAAAAACCGCAAGTTCGTTTCCCACGGTACTTGATGTGGTGTATGTGCGAGTGCCAGGCTCTCATATCAAGTAGAGAACACAGTACCATAAATCGGAACAAGCACCTTTAATTGATTATTTAATCAATTTATTTATTTGTTTAAATATTTTTAAAATTCTTTTATTTTTTTTATTTTTTTTCCTTCCTTCCTTTGTTCATTCGTTCATTCAATGATTTAATCTCTTTCATTTAGGCTATTTATTTTTCCCTTCTCACAACCATTAGTAAACTATCACCAGAACAGAAGAACATGATGTAAACCTGTTGCAAAATTGTGACATGGAAATGGATGTTCTATGGTTGATTCAATAAAAGAATTACAGTGACACGTGTAAGCGTGATATAGTTGAAGAATCTAAACCATTGCCGTCAGTGGTGCTCGTACAGCTTAAAATTTTCTCCAAAATGCCACACCGAATAGAGGAAGCCTTATTGATTACTTTCTAGTTCCTTTAAGAGACTGAAGACATGAACCTTGAGAAAGGTCCTGCGAGTGCACCTTTTCTCAAGATATTCCACCCAAGTACTCGGCGCCTCCTTTATGCCCATATCGTAGATAAGAGTACGAGAGGCCCAGAACATCACTAGCGAAGTAAACACTGCATGCACCCATTTAAAATCTCGCCGCGACATCACCCTTTGAGGAAACCTAGCCGAAGTTAACGTCATAAAAACATGCCCATCAAGCGCTTCCGAGACGCATCTTGAAAAAGTGCTTTTGGGATGTCACAGCCCCTGAATTGCCCGACGACAGATTTTGTCTTATTTGCTGCTAGTGATGTGCGTATACAAATGTAACGAGTGCTCATCAATGGTAGTCTTTTTCCCTCTCTTTTTCAGAGAAAGGTTTCTTTTTTAAACTCATGCAAAAGACCCACAATGCTACAAAATTCCTTTTTAGGCACAATGTAGTAAAAGAGTAGTTCGATGACCCTTATTGTACAACCAGTTATTTTCACATGGTTTAATTTTCATGCTTTTCTTTTCAAGGGCAAAAAGTGATGCACAAAGAATTTAATGGTGCCATCATGGAATATTACTGCTGGTAAGCGCACTTTTCATTATAGAGCTGCTTGTCAGTGGAACTTAGGAGTTTAGGAGTAAAATTTAATTTTGGTGTGGCATTACACTGCAATTTTCTTGGATTTTGTTTTCTTCAAAATATATTTTAATTTGTCATTTACTTTTAGATTATTTTATGTATCATATTATTTGTATATTTCATTTGTATTTTGTAAATCTGGACCTCTTGGGAGACCAGTACTGATGTATTGAAAGAGTTTTCCAGAATAAAGAAAGAATAAATAAATAAATAATAATATGCAAAAATAGTTATTACAACCAACAGCTATAAGGTATGTTCAAACGACACATTATAAACATTGCAAAAGTGTTTAGTCTGTAAAAATCATGAAAAATTAACCCTGTGAAAAATACTATGCTGTTAGAATATAGTCCGAAATTTATGGAACAAAACTTTTGCAATGATGTAGACCTGAGGCAGTCATTTTGCATGCACAAAGATGTGAAGGGAAAATTTGTGTTTACTGTGTTCCAGAGAGCGGGACAGGTGCATCGCAAGTAGTGTGTAGTTCAGTAATTTAAATTTCATGTGCGGACTATGAAGATTAGTATACCACTTCAACTTGTCTAAATGATGATCGCATGAAAGTTAGCAAACACCGCATCTTAGCTTACGAGTGTGTATGTGCACATGTGCATGTGTGCGTTTATGTGGGTCTGTGTGAGTGTCTGTGTGCATGCATGCATGTTTCTCACCAAAAATATTAAACCAATCAATAGATTCTATTTTTGCTTTTAGAAACATCATTAAGGTATTTTGTTAACATTTGGTAATTAACAAGAGATTTCAAATATCAGGTTCCCTTAAAAATAATTGAAAGCCTTAATTTTTGCAGTATGTAAAGCTGAGAAATATTCTTTGGTACAAAAATCGTTAAATTTTCAATTATGTATTGAATCAAATATGAAATTCAGCCTATATTTTATATTGAAATACAAGGAAATCAAAATAACCTTTTGATTTCACTTAAGACACTTCTGTACACAAATACAAGGTAAGAAATCTTCTGAGTGTCTAATCTTTATGAAAGCACTACATATGACTCAATTTATGGATTCCTCAAAATCTCTTTCAGGAGTGATTTTTGCCCTAAATTGAGCTATTTTACCATATAGCACTAATTCTAGGCCCACAATATTGAAAACTGTACATTTTTTTAATCTGTATGACCAGACAAAACACACAAGATACTTTTCAGCCTGAATCAAGTAATTTGAAATTTCGATCCCTGCATGACCTTATTTGACCTCTAAAGGTCAATCTTGAGAAATTTCAGCTTGTCTCCCAAGTCTGAAAATGTGTATACCTGTATCTAACATCAAATTGCATGCTTTCATCAAAAAGTGCACAATCCTTCACTTAGCCACTGTACTATGAAAGTAGGTGTGTTATTTCAGGGACACACGAATTACTAGGAGGTAAAATCCTTAAGAGGCCGGCCCAGACTTCAACTGTCCAGTGTGTCCTACACTACCACTGTATATAATTACCCAGACAAATCAATGTTGTAATCCCACATATAACCTCCATCATCATTATCAAGCTACAAACAAGATTGCTTTACACAAACTTTAATTATTTTTTTTAAAACCCATCCATAAGCACTTGCCATCCGAAGGGGAAGAAAAGCAATCTCTAAATTTAGAAAGTGTTCGCCGTCTCATATTCGGAACCAACACCACTGGATTATAACATTGCGCAAAGATTTACAGACACTTCGCACTTTACAGTGCAATCTCCCAGGGAAGCATTTCTATATTTCCAAATACAAGACCGCGCACCCGGCCTACAAAACACTGATATTCCTGCTCGAGTAATGAGCGGATTCTCCAAGGGAGGAGCCAAACACCTGCAGTGATTGATCTATTTGAGGAACTAGTCCAGAGACTATGAGCAAATGGGACCGTGACACTTCAAATTGATGCGCCTCTTGCTCCCATGAAGGTCATGTTCCCGAATAGTATGTGAAGTCTGTGCACAGGAAATCATTATTGGGTCTGGGTTTGGGGTCTTTTCGACGTTTTCGTGGATATTGAGTTTCTGCTCTATGCAATGGCTGTTTTCATGTGCACATTTATTTTGATGACAATACTGCAAAAGAGAAAATGGATGGTCTGTTTGTTCATGTGCAATTGTATATGTGTGTCTTGTGATAAGTGCTAATTTGTATGTTTGGTGTGCACAAGTTATTTTACTGTATGTTAGAATTTTCAAATCACAATTATACCTCAGAAACTTGTAGTATAACCCCCTACACTCCACAAACTATGGATGGGCTTTGGTTTGAAGAATGCAAATATGACATTACATCTCCAGTAGGGTGAATCACAGAGAAAATTTAATTGCTAAAGTGATTGATATTTCTGGGTAAAAATAAGTACCGTACTGACCCTAGTATAGTCCCATGCTCAATAATAACGCAACCCCCATTTTGGAAATATCTGAAAGAATGTATTATAATTCCACCATAAGTTTTTTGCTGGAAGGCAATAGATTACATGCAATTTTTCTTAAAATCCAAATGTTTACTGTTTTTGGTAGTATCTTCTGGTGATTTCTTTACAAAATGTAATTAGTGTTTCAAACTTCCGATTCATTAAGGTCTTTGACCTCATGTGACCCATGAAAATATCGGTAATAAGTTTAGTTATAAAAGGCTGAAATGTTTTGATGCTCTTGTGTTTCATGTTACATGTAGGATGAAGATCCGTGATAATCCCACCCCCTTAATTCAAGCTAATTTCAGTTTAAACGGTGGGACTATAACTAGGGTCATACAGTAATATTACACTGGCTCAACACAGTCACAGTGGCCACATTTTGCTGGTACAATCTATTTCCCAGCATCAAGAAGATAAAGCAATAGAATGTCACACATCTGTATAAATTTAATTAACACACTACACAGACACACACACACACTAGCCTTCATCGTGTGAAGCCCACACAAAACAAATAATGGAACATCTCGGAAGCAGCTCATTTTAAATGGGTACATGTGAACCACCCCCTCAACTTACAAATATCACTCTAGATATGGCACAGTGCAAACACAAACTGGCATTTGTCTCTGCACAATTGGCAACATGGCTGAATGAGATAAATAAATCAGTTATGAATTCTGTGTTAGGAACTATTATTGACAGCCTTTTCTTTTCATCAATTGATTGATATATCAGGAATATTGAGCTGTGATGTCTACTGCTATAAGTAGAATGAAAGTGGTCAGCGCATGATCACAAATTTGGTGAACCACTATTGCTGTTCTAGACGTGATACAACGCTTTTTCGGGGGCTTAAATTCTCAATGACTTTATTCACCACCACTTTCCAAGATGGAGAGTGTTTTAAAGATACACTGGCACATTTGAAAAATATGCGCCTAAGATTTTTCAAAATCGATATTTTTTGCTGTTTGTAAGGCTTTTATATAAGCCCTCACCCGAATGATTAAGACCAAATCAGCTTCCTTAGGGTAAACAGAACGATTTTATATTTATCGTCGCCGGCGATGCTAAATTCAGCAGACGACGAAAATGTCGTTTTAAACACAAGAACACTCACGCCGTATGCATATTTCCCATGTTATGTCACAGGGTATTGATCGTTCTATAACCTTTGTGGTTTTAATATCCATGATACGAGTCAAATCATCATGTAATAACACATTTGTTGATTGTTAGAGTTATGGAAATAAAAGTTGGCCTACAATTAACTTGATCCTCATATCAATGTCCCTACTGTTTGGGTTATGTTATTTTTAATGTGTAAAATATATCTTTGTTCTTCCAATGGCCTAGACTATCTATTGAGAGCAAATTGAAGGAAATTTCATATTTTGTGAACATGTGCCAGGCCGCTTTAAACCAATTCCAGAAGCATTGAAATGTACAGACCGAACAATAAAGGGAAGGTGAAATACTTTACCTTATTCTTACACAACTGTGGAAATCTATGTAAGGCCACTGGTTCATGCCCAGTTTTAATTCATAACTTAAAGGTCCATGTCGATCGCGAATAACTTGTTTCCAAGGACCCCAGATTGACCAGAAGTGGTCAAAATGTAGGAGAAGAAAAAAACAAAAAAAAGCTACTATGTCTCATTAACCTGTGTGAAATCTTCAGGCTAAAGCATGGTTTGGTTTGGATGTTATGAGCAAAAATGACCCATTTTGAGTCGACATATTCGTTTACACAGTACTAGACGAGGGATTAAAAAATCACGTTTTTAGCTCTACATCAAACGTTGAAATAGAGTCAAAAACTTCACAGACTTTGCTTTGGGGTGAAGGCCCCGTTCTATCAAGAGGAAAAATGATTAATTCGGGTCATCCCCCTTAAAAACTAGGTAATTACATGATGCGCTGCATGGTACTTTGCGATTAATTCACTGCTTCATAGTACGGCCCAGCTGTGTGAGGAAATGTGACCGCATGAATTCAAAGTTCACTTGTATCGATCGATATCGGTCCCATTCATGAACAGAAGCTGGGCAGGGAGCGCTCCATGCATCACCGCTTGCATAAAGCATAAACATGGTTTTCTAAAGGTCGTAACTGTGTTTTATGCTAAAGCTAAAAGGATTGGAAGGGGTCTTTGATGTACCAATAACCTCCTGGTACATGATTTCCCTTTTTATGCCAAATTTGCGTATGATTTCCTTCACTACTGCATAATTGGAAAAAAGGTTAGACTCAATTCCTTCAATTTTTATGTCATATGAAAATAAAACACATCCATATCTAAACAAACATTAACAAAAAGAGCGAACCAGTTTAGGTAAAACATATTCGGATAATGTAAAACATCAACTTTCAAAATTTGGTCATGTTCTAGGAGCAGGCTAAAGTTTGAAGTAATATTTTAACCAAATGTATTACTTAACACGCCAATGGTCAAAATGGAAAGTTACATGACTTTTTGACAATCCCAGGAACATGTTAAGAAAGTGGTAGGATAAAAAGGGCTAGAGCTTAAAATATTTGAAGCCTGCATTTCAACTGGTTGTTTTACAACATATTGTGTAATCAGCCAATCAGAAATGCTGTATGAACTATGAAAGGCATGTAGCACTCGAGGGGTTAACATAATACTTTCACTGGATCTCTCAATTGCAAAAGGTAGCTCATTTGTCAGGGAAACATTCTGTTAGCTATGATGTATATCCTCTTGTAGCTAAAGTAACTGTGCCACGGGATTGACTTTAATTTACGATCTAATTTTGGGTTGCGTGGATGTCAGATGCTGCTTGCCGATTGGGGGAAGGGGCCGGGGAGGTAAAAACATAAAAACAGTAATATGCTGACGGTAATGTGCTAATACATTATAGGCCCAATGCTGTTCTAGCCAAATTCATTATGGTACAGCTGCAATTTGTTATGCAATACTGAATGTTAACCTTCAAGGTCTACCAGTGTATTTTATTGTATACATTGTACATCATGCCTTGAAATAGTGGGGAATTTGGGAAACTCCTTCCCGGGGAAATACACATGTATTGTGGGAAATCTGGGCTTGATTGAAACTTTTTATACTGAAACGGACAACCAGGCGTTGATCTATCGAAACTGGCTGTAGCGTGATTCTACATGTACAATGTACACGGAACCGATGGCTTAACGTCCCCTCCAAAGGATGGGTCGTTTCCTGAATGACAGGAATAAGGATATTCTTATGGTTCATTTGCTCAAGTCCAAATGAACTGCAAGGAGAGTGGAATTCCAGTTTCAAATCTGAAGAGTGAAACTTGCAGTGAATGCCACACAAAACAGAAAGTGAAGAGTGACTTCACTTAAAATATTTTTCAAAAGTGAAATGTGAAGTTCAAGAATATTGACATGGGGCATTCAGTGAAATTGCTGTTTATGCAAATATACAAATAATGTTCATTACATAAACCAATAGAATTCAATGAAAATCCGGCTGACAATATTTAATAAAAACAAACACAAACAACCCACCAAACCTCCAGTGGGCTTTAACCCTGCATGTACCATAATGCTAGTCAATGCCCAACAATAATATTTGCATTTAATGATTGTAGTTGCCATTAACAACACCACCTTCTTCCATAGCAAACACAATGAAATTTCACGCTCCCCTGGCTCCTTTCTTGCTACCATTTAAAACATCTCCACCTAGACTTGTTTTGCCTGAATACCCAGATGGTTGAATTCCTCTCCTATTTGTTTCAAAGTTTTCTGTTGGATTTGTGAACTTTCTTTGGTGGTGTCCATATTTAATGTGCCTCAAGGCAATGGTTACATTTTCATTCTTTACCCAGATTGAATTGAAAGGGGGCTCAATTAATGTTTTAGGTGTGATTTATAAGTGTACGGTTGCGCAGGGAGTTAGGCCACGTAAGAAATAAACCATTGTGATCGTAGGACTTTTGTAAAGTTGGTGAGGAGGCCCCTGTATTATTGTTTATTTTATTATGTTTTTTTCAAAGATGCCCCACCATGTCCAAGATGGCCACCATATATTGGCGTTGTGGAACTAGTAATATCTAATGCAAGAAGGTTGAAGAAATTACTAAAACAAAAATGAAGATAACTCTTAAATAGTATGCGAGTTCATAGTTCTCCGATATTTTTGGTTGAATTAGTTTCCACTTTTTATCGCATGCTTTTTGGTGGCGTGTTGATTTCAAAAAAAATAACAAAAACAAAAAAATCAGTGCGGTGTCCAAAATCGGAGCGGCAGGACGATCAACTGGTTTATTTCTTTACTTAACTGGGCTTAGATGTAGACCTTGTAGAGGCGAGACACTGGCACATTGAAAAATATGTGCACCCTCCAGAATTTCCATATTTTTGATGGTTGTAAAGCTTGTGTATTAGCCCTCACCTGAAAAATAACCCAAAAACAGTGCGCTTAAATGGGTAAACAGAACAATTTAAAATTAAAATAATGAATCCAGCGACATTTTAAATCACATCTGTGTCGTTCCCCAGAAGGCTTGCCTGTCATCACGGTTTCCAATGGGAGTTGCAGTTTGGTGGTGTGAGTTCACATAGGGGTCATCATAGGTCAACCGTTTACACCACATATGAGCTAGGGCCGGGTTTTTTTTTTCTGACCAATTATCAGTCAATGCGTATGTTGAGAAATGAGCAATGGTACAATGTACAGCCACAGCCAGTGGCGGGCCGACATGTTTTTCGTGGGAAAAACGGGGGAGGGGGAAAAGTGAACTGTTTGGGGAGGGGGAAACAAAAAAAACAAAAGTGAAATTCTGGGGGGCAAAGGCATCAAGTGTGAATTGGAGATTTTTTACCAATTTGGTCCAAAAACGCTGATTGTTCCCAAAATTTGGTGATTTTGGCCCCCACTCGCCAAATGTTTGCAAAAATCCCTCAATTTTTCTTTCAGACGGGGGGGGGGGGGGGGGACAGGGGGAAAGACAAAATTGGGGGCACAAACCCCCAATGCCCCCCGTAGCGCCGGCACTGGCCACAGCTCACAGCAAAAAAAAAATGCGGAGTGGCCATCTCTCTGTCATTGGCATTTGGCCAGACTCCTATAATGTTGTGTGGGGGTTTTTCCGCCACTCTCCCGGCCCAGCAAGTATGTTTTGCATTCCCAGCATATGCTGGTACCCATTTATACTCCTGGGTGGAGAGAGGCAAACGAAGTAAAGTCCTTGCCCAAGTTGCACAACACTTGGCGACAGCGGGCCTACCCACCACCTTATGCTTTATGAATGAGCGCTGATCACTGCACCACATTTGCACTCTAAGTGGGGGAAAGAAAAAATTGGGGGGCAAAAGCCCCCCAGGCCCCCCGTAGTGCGCCAGGTCACAGCTCACAGCCCACACTGGCAAAAAAATATGCCTATATGCATCTTCCTGCTAAAACACTGGTGACCAAAATCCTGCATGTGACTCTTCAATGAATGAACTCTACTCCAGCAACCACAATAAAATTCATCCCGCTATTACACCTGCTTAAGGGCTGATAAGATAAAAGGTTCAATGCCAGGGTGTCTGACCCAGTCACCGAGCCCACAAAACTCATTTCAGATTGGTTCCAGTT
This sequence comes from Ophioderma brevispina, assembly GCA_023653785.1. Lineage (NCBI taxonomy): Eukaryota > Metazoa > Echinodermata > Ophiuroidea > Amphilepidida > Ophiodermatidae > Ophioderma > Ophioderma brevispina. The sequence goes on along the minus strand of JAMKCH010044947.1, from coordinate 17,991 downwards.
GATACGCTGGATTTTTTCAATTTCCCACTTTTTCATATCTCAATTTTAGTTCGAAAACAAAAACCTGTATTACCTAATATAATTAGGCTTTTCGCAACATGATGCAAATAATGTATAAGTGCGGTTTTACGTCTCCAAATGTAACTAGTGAAAATGTGCTAGCACACTGAGAGGCCCATAAATAGAGGGTCCTATTATAGCAATGCTAACCAGATGTTGACATCAGTAGTTTTACAAATTCATAATTCAGTATATCATCACCTAGCCGTTAGCCATTTCATTGGTATGTTTACTTGGTTTAGCCTTTTGCATTGCTGTCATGGCAAAAACTACTTATGTTGTCCCAAAAATTTCAAACCTTTCATTTTTCTTATAAAATGCTAATTTTTAGAATACTTAAACTGATTACCACTTAAAGGTGCAATGAGAAATTTTGAGGGGGGACGCCCAAATTTTGTGTATAATTGTAATTAATGTCAGATAGATAGACAATCAATAGCTTTCTTACCTTGTATTTGGTTACAGAAAAGGGTTAAAAGCGAGAAAAAAGGCGATTTTAATTTGCTTATATTTCAATAGAAACATAGACTGAATTTCGTATCGATGATCCTATATGAAATTAGAAATTCCACATGTTGAACCAAAGAAACATTTCTCAGCTTAGTCTCAGCTTAATCTTTTCAGATAGGGATATTTTTGATGGAAAACTTTACACTGGGGGAATAAATCAATACTTTTGATTTTTTTAAGGACACCTGATATGTGAAATCTCTTGGTGCACCTTTAACCCTAGCTATGAATATGAACATGTGTGCCATACCTTCAATGTGTCAATGATTGTTTCCTGACCTTGCATGAAATATTGACAGTGATGAAATAATCCCAGAGGTGGGGGGGGGGGGAGGGGAGTACTAACCTTAAATGGCAGTATGACTACATAAACCCCAGTTTACACCTCTTCAACAGTTCTTTAGATCCTCAAGCATGCTACAGTTTTTAGACCCCACTTTGCCAAAACTCTCCCCATATGTTAGTTCCTTAGAGCGAAAACATTGGGAAATGTATATTTCTTAAGCTTCGTAACTGCTAATTTGGTGCAAAATCAGTTCCAAAGACCTAACCTTCATAAAAATTTCAATTTTCAAACATATCCCCGCCCCAAGTTTGTCACTTTACACCACATACCCCTACTGTTCCCATGGTACATGACATTTGTAACTCCTTCAATGTGTGAAAAATCATATTAGTCTTAAATTCTGGGAGATTCATAATTATATACAAATGTATTATATTTTGTGAGAGGAGTACATGTTGCTTGTTTGTTTGTTTGTTTGTTTTTTGGGGGTTTTTTTATGTTGGGAGATTGGTCACTTTTCTTGAATACATTTTAACCTCAAAAGAAGAATTTATTTCTTGTTAGACAAAAAATCCTTTTTAAGATCAACATTATAAGTCTATTGGCTTTTTAGGTTTACATCCATCACAAATGAAGCCAATTTCACTCAGCCCTTTTCCATAAAGAGTGAAATACTCTAACTTTGCATTTCACTCTTTGAAAAATATTTTAAAGGTGGCAACGAGAGATTTCACAATTCACATGACAGGTGCCCCTAAAATGTAAAAATTCTGATTTGTGCACTAATGTAAAGCTTTCTATTAAAAATATCCCCATGTGAAAGGATTCTTTGGTACAAAAATTGTGAAATTTCTAATTTACTATAGGAGCAAATTACTAAATTCAGCCTATGTTTTAATTGAAATTAAACAAATCAAAGTCACCTTTTGTTTTCACAAGTTTTCAAGGTATTTCTGTAGCCAAATACAAGGTAAGAAATCTATTGGGGGATCTTATCTATATGAAATCACTACATATGACACAATTTACGGATGCCCCAAAATCTCTCTCGTTGCACCTTTAAGAGTGAAATCGCTCTTCAATTTTCTGTTCTCAGTGACATTCAGTACAGATTTCACTCTTCAGATAAATTTCATTCTTGAGAGAACTCCATGAGTGAAATAGCCTTGAGAAAACATTAGTAAAATTGCTTAATTTATTTGTGCCTTTCAATAGATTTAAGACCCACTTTATTCAAAAGAAAAGCTCACCAAAAAGTAACAGTTACCAAAGTACACAAATGTCTGAGCATGGAGTTATTATCACAAACCTTGGAGTTCAATATGCCCCATTGAAATCTATCTTTTATTTTCTGTCTACTCCTATTATTTTCCAAAATAGCCGAGTGAAAAGCGGGCCCAGCATGGTCCTTTTGAAGTGGGCGCCTAGCTGTTAGTTGCATGATCTGTGTTTACCTTTACACTTTGGGCTTAGTCCAAAGGAAAACACGGCTCTAAAGATGGCAACAGGGTCGCACCTATGGCTGGTTCCCTATCTCAATACCATCAATGACCATTATCTAAACTTTATTTCTTTAGAGAGTTATTTACTTATGGCCTCTGTTTGCAGGTTAGCAAGATCTTGTGACCAAAACTTGTTTACTAGTTAGTGTGTGTTCCAATTTTTTGTATCAAGTTAAAGGTATACTGTGAGCATGCCATTAGACTTAGAGAAATGATGTGGTTTAAACTGATGATTGTTTACCAATTTATTTAAAAGGGGATGACCTAATTTAGTTGTATAAATTGTTCACCTTGACCCCAATACCCCCTCTGTAAAGTTCATTGCCGATCTTTCAAACCGTTTTGATATGAGCGCTAACACCATGATTTTGTCAAATTAATATTGTTCAACCAAAATAGGGCACCTTTCACTGATTTATACATTCAAACCACAACCTTTAAGCCCTAAGATTTTATAGGGAAATTGAGAAAAAATAGTAGCTGTCTTCAGACACCAAAATTTTGATCACTTCGGGACTTTTGGTAAAATTTGAAGATCCTGGGGGACAAGACCATTAACGATTGGGCATGGACCTTTAATTCTAATGTTTCAATGGAATTGGGTTTGTTGTTTTGCAAAAGGAGCAATTTTGCATCTAGTACAGGGATTCCAGACAGACAGAAAAAAATTACAAATTGAAATTTTTGGCAAAATCAGTGATTTTAGGTTTAAAATCACCAAACTTTAGCAAAAATGATCATTTTTGACCAAAATTGATTACCTCAAACAGGCCAGAGAAAAATAAAATCCTTTCTGGGAACTTAGATCCTCATCCCCAGAAAAAGAAGTCTGGTTCTGCCACCGGGTGTGGGGGAGAAATTTTGCCCCTTGGTTCCATTTTGGCCCTTGAGTATCTTAATACAATACAGAAGACGTCAAGGCTAGCTAGTTCACAAATGAATACTGACCCTTTCCCCCCTTTTTTTTCCTCCTGCCTGCCCATTTTTCACATTCATTCACACTAAAATTAACAATTAATGCATAAAATGGACATTTTGATACAATTTCAAACATTCTACAGCTGTCTTACAACTTGTACTTGGATTAAAAACTTATCTTTCAGATTGTTATGGGGGACATTCTGGAAATTATTATCTATGAAAATTTTGATTGACATTTTAGATTTTGATGGTTTTATGATTTTTTAGGTTTTTTTTTTTTTTTTTTAATGAATTAAAAATCATCTAAATTAATTAAAAAATGTTAACTAATTTATAGATTAATAAAACTTTTTAATGTCATCTTGGATTTGTCCAACATACAATCTGATCTGTTTTCTAATCTGAGGAATTTAGAGAGTAGTTTCACTTCCCTCATTGTTTAAAGTGCTTAAAATAGAAGATTGGTTGATTGAGTGATTGATTGTTTCCTTTAAAGGAAACCCGCCTTCAAAATCCTATAAATTGAGCACCAAAAAATAAAATATTAGAGGCGTACATATTGATTTTCAAAATGATCGTTTACGTTACAATTACAAACACAAAAAGCAACAAGTGGGAAAACACTTCAAATATCAGGGGCAAAATATTAAAAAAAAAAAAAACACCCCTCACCAATAAGGGCCAGAAACAGTTCATTATTTGAATGTGACGCAATTATAGCATTGAGTACCACATGAATAGGATTAATACCATCTATCCTGTATTGTTATTGTTGACAGGTGGCAATGCTCAATGCACCTATTCATAGAGTCAATAAAATTTCAATATCATTCTAATGAGGTCCCTAATGATGTTTGCCTATTGTGTGCAGACTATTTGGGGAAGGAACCTGTCCACCAATTAGACCTAAAAAAGTTTGTTTGTTCGTACGGAGAAAAAAGAATATGGAGGCCGGTCTGTCAGATTTTTTTTTTTGATCTTCATTCTTCACATTGTTTTACTCTAAATGAATACAACGCACTACTGCTGCTGGACTATTTAAGCTTTTTTTTCATGACACAGCAATTCTTTTAATATTTTACTTGTTGTAGAACTTTGTCCTGTTTCTATATTTTTCGTCTTTGTGTTGGTAAAATTTTTTTTTTTAAATTGTGGATGAAAATCATGGGTTGGTTCAGCAAGATTTTTTTTGTTTTGTGCTAATTTACAATTTTTTTTTTAGTGGCTGTTTTGGGGGGGGGCTTATTTAGAGCATCAATTATTCAATGTTTTGTAATGACCAAATTTGTGTAATTTTTACTAATGTGTTTTCTGTGCACTGTCAGGTCACTCCTCAGTTGTTTGTTGAGTTTTGAGGGGGAGGGCATTCTCTTTTTTCTGGTGGGGGGGGGGGGGGGCCCCCGCCTCCCGGTAATTCTGGCAAATCTTGCAAATCAGCCCATTTAGACAATTTCAATCCCTCAGCCTGCCCCCGTTAATTTTGAGGTTTTTCAAATTCTGGATCCGCCCTGAAGGGTCAGATGATGGTGGGGCCATGGGGAACACAGCTTTTTTTTGCTCTAGATCATAGTCAGATGGGCCCTCCCAATTAAGTCCCCATTGATAAAATCCATTTTATATTTTTAAAAATCAAAATTTACACATTTTTTTTAATGTTTTAGTTTTTTATATTTTTGGTTTCATACATTGTTTTTTTTTTTTTTTAAAAAAAAAAAAAAAAAGTCTTGCATTTTTAATTTTTAGTGCATTTCTTTTTCCATTTGAGATTTCTTTTACAACCTTTCCTTGAACTTGTTTTTATCTTAATTTGATTTGGCCTTTCCTGACTAATTCTGGTTATTTACCATTTTTTGCAACAATTCTACTTGCAATTCACTGCACTACAGTTAGAATTTTAGAATGTATCTTCATATTTTAAAAACACATCTGGGACATATTTATCCCAGAACCCAGAATACATACAATGAGGGACTCCTTTAATGCCTGGAAATTGGTATGTCCACAAAAAATCAGCCAAATAAAATCATTGACAGGGATGACCTTGCACTGGTACAATCGTCCCCAGTGGTATCCCCATCCAGTAAAATTAGGCCCGTAGTACACATATGCACCACGGCCACGGGGCACTGATATTTTCCCCAGTCAAGTCCCTACCATTCTCAGATTCTGGACCTGGTTCCGAATGAATACCAAGAAACTTTACTAAATGGGAGCCTAATTAAAATACCATTCTAAGCGAATCGCTGGTTTCAGAGAAAGCAACAGACTGTAGTTCTCAAGACATTCTCCCACTCATGTACACCAAGTAAGACCGGTAGTGGTGTATCATCACTCCTACTTGTTATTTTGGTAGGGAAGGGTATCTAACTCACCGTTGCAAATTTTTTTTTTTTTTTTTTTTTTGTAAGAGAGAGGGGGGAACGTGAAATTTTTCATCAATGCGAGAGGGGGGAACATGAACTTTTAAATGGGAAAATCAGCATGATCAAGGGGGGAACGTGAAATTTTTGAACGGAAGCGAGGGGGGGAACGCGAACATTTTTGCCGAAAAAAAGTTGAAATCCTCCATTCCCCCCCCCGGCATAAATAATGATCGCTCCCTTACAATTTTAGAATGTATCTTCCCAGGGTATCTTCATCTTTTAAAAACACATCTGGGACATATTTATCCCAGAATACATACAAGGACCCCTTTATGGCTGGAAATTGGTATGTCCATAAAAAAAAAAAATCAGCCAAATAAAATCATTGACAGGGATGACCTTGCACTGTAAAATCGTCCCCAGGGGTATCCCATCCAGTAAAATAGGCCCGTACACAAATGCACCACGGCCACGGGGCAGTGATATTTTCCCCTGTCAAGTCCCTACCAGTCTGAGCCTGGTTCCGAATGAATACCAAGAAACTTTACTAAATGGGAGCCTAATTAAAATACCATTCTAAGCGAATCGCTGGTTTCAGAGAAAGCAACAACTGACTGTAGTTCTCAAGACATGGTCCCACTCATCATGTACACCAAGTAAGACCGGTAGTGGTGTATCATCACTCCTACTTGTTATTTTGGTAGGGAAGGGTATCTAACTCACCGTTGCAAACCATCACTACCGCAATAACCAGTCCCGTCATCAGGCGTACCATCCTACGATCCACGGCCGTCACTATCGGTACAGCTACATCCCGATCCATGCCCTGGCTAGTGTACATATCCTGGCTAGCCTTACATCAGAGATTCGAAGCAAAACATATAAGAAATCTAAAGCAAAGTTTACAAAACTTCCACAAGAGTTTATAATAATCAGTCTTCGTACAGAGGTTAACCTTCGTCCGTACTATAATGATGTACACACTCAGTCACTTTTCATTGGCACATGTACACACAAACAAACCTCAGTGCTCACGTTGAACTGTCGGTCATCTTTGCACATCATTGGGTGCAGAATGTTGCAGTGTTGCCAGATTAATTTACCAAAATATCAATCTGGCGCTATCACGTAATCAGAGATGTAAATCGGAATCCATTTTTCCGGATGTTTTTTTTGGAGTTTGGGGATATATTAGCGAGTATTCTGAGAGTTAAATTGGTTATTTTAATTGCTATTGGCAATGGCAATATATATTTCTTTTGCATTGGTGGCGCATCAGTTGATTTTGAGTTTTTCTATTTCTCGCCTGAATTTCTCGCCCGTATTCATACTTGCGAATTGACCAAAATATTTATAACGTTAATTTTTATTTGGCATTGTCCTCTAAAATGGTATTTTAATTAATGAAGTTGCTACTTTTAATTTAGTCATCTTAACTGTGATAGGAACCAACAAATAGGTGACTGGCATTATTGCGAATGTAGAAAATGTCATAGTGCATTGTAAATATCACATTTACTTTTGGGTAGTTTACCTAATTGTAGATTTGCCAAACTTGGAAACAAGAAAATCAAAATCAAATGTAAGAGCCTTTGAGGATTAATGCTGATTTGATGACCACAAAAAATAACATGTTTTCGTCTTTATTTCATTATTCAGTTAAAATTACCGTAAGGTTTACAAACTAGTTAACTGCGGATTAACTTTCAATAGTCGGGCGACTAGTACTTATATAGTGGCCTGAACTATAGGCCCTACCTACTTTGACAGTACCAAATTGGTTGAATTGCTGGTATACTACGACAAAAGTTGCCCTCCTTTAAACGGACACATGGGGGCCCTCTTTTTAAAGTGCAACGAGAGATTTTTGAGTACCCAGATATGGTGTCATAATAGTAATGTCATTACAAATTAGGCACTCAATAGATTCTTACCTTGTATTTGGCTACAGAATTGTCTTTCTTAAAAGAGAGAAAAAATGTTTGATTTTGATTGCTGATATGTCACTATAAAACACAGGCTGAATTTTGTATTTGTAACGAACATTAGAAAATTCAAAATTTTTGATACCCAAAGAAAGAACATTCTCAGTGTAATCCTTTCAGATGTGGAATAGTTTATGGAAAGCTAAAACATCCGGGGCAAAAACATCAGAATGTTCCACATTTTAGGGAACCTGGTATTTGAAATCTCTTGTGCACCTTTAAAAGTTACATACTTGAATTACATTAGGGACTGACAATACAAGCATGCGACTTTTAAAACAGGGCTATTACTTTTGGTCGAAAAATAAAGCCAAACAATTCCTGATGAATTTGGTAATGATCAAACTATAGTCACGTTTAGTCCGCATGTTAATAGTCACCCAGGAACACAGCACCCGTGTAGTTCACATCTAAAAAATATAAAGGACCTTCCAGTTTGAGTTACAAACATGGTTATGTACAGACAAACCGATACCCTTATTTGTTTTTTATTTAGCCATATACCATTTGACTTTCTAATGGAATAGAGGGCATAAGTGAACTTTGAGCTTGGTACATGTTTCAGTTTTAGTTCCAGTTTATTTATTCACAATGCAGTAGTACATATACATAGATATGTTCTAGCTATACAAGGCCATTTTTTTTTTGTAAAAATAAGTTTCTCGTAGCGCACTCCATCCTCAATTTCTCAGTTTTCATGCATAAATTCTTATTAAGTGCCTATAGCTTGTTGCCCGGTGATAAGCACATCGTTTATTATCAACTACAATACTTTCATTGTGATTTTGTAAAACTTAGCCTAAACTTCAAATTTTGACTAAAAAAGGGGCATCAAGCGGTTTTTGATGTGCTGAAAGCTTGCCCGACACTATCATTGACTATAATCCCGGACTATAATAGGTTGCACGATCGAACAGGATATTTTAAATACAAAATAAGGACCGCCATCGCTCCTCAATTTTAAAACGACAGTGCTACCAGAAACTATAATTAATTTTAAGTGGCCTAAACATGGAACAACTAATAATTGTATAGTAAAACAATTTTCATTTCCTTTAGAAGGTTCCTCATTTATATTAAATGTGAGAGAAACTCAGTATTTAATTTAGCGTTTAGGTATTTATAGTATGGTTTCTATTCATAAAATTGTAATATTGACAGTATTTTCAGTGATGAAAAAGTGATGATTGACTATGAAGAAATGCGTGGAAACATTGGATTTGGGCAAACAAAACATAACACTCAAGAACCGATTTTTTAAAATTAATTATTCACAATGCCAGCAGCTAATGTCCGAACACATAGTCCAGCTCCGTGTTCGTTAGGGGGAGGGGGGGGGCGATGCCAAATCAACGTTTTTAAAGCGGATACCTCATTCATACAGCACCCAGGTAAAGAGTAATTACGTACATTTTATGGAATGATTGGCAACATCGTCGAGGACTTTCGATTTGTGTGAGGGTGAAATATTTACGTACATCACATTTTTGTAAAATCATATTAGGTTGGTGATAATCGCTGCATAATTGTGTTAAATAACGAGGTGAATTAAATTTTTCTAAGATGAGGAGTTATATACACAAGTTATATTGAGATTTCTTCCCAACGCATTTTGCCCGCATCACAACCTTATTTACAATACACATGTTACTAATGGGACGTCTACTTTGTTTGTACCGAGGGCGCTAATTTTTTTGAGTTAGTAACGTCATCAGGTGGTATGTGACCACGATTTATGGTTCAGTATTCCAGGGAATTATCCTACAACCATGTTTCGATAAAATCAGGTTTAAAAGATAAACGCCTTGATTAAGACTCGCCCCCCCCCCCCCGATTACCTAAAAAAGTTGAGATGTTTTCTATCATCTGAACCGTTGGCTGAAATATAGTAGGGAGTATGGGGTAGCGGATACCAAAATTCAACGAAAACGATACCGTCACATCGGGACCGTTGTGAAATGAAAGAAGCTATAGTCCGGTGGGAGCCATAGTCCGGGGCTCCATAGACGATAACGGATAAAGCGTGAAACTAAATGTTGCCTGTCAATATCCAACTGAATCGATTTCCCTATTGTTCACCATTGTTCCCGGACTATGAGTACGCCGGACAATGGTTTACTTCTACCCGTCAATACAGCTCGCAACAGTAATTACGTACCTTTACCATAGCCCAGGAGCTACGTCAGACCATTTGTACACATCTCAAGTACAAAAGGTTTGAAGTGATTAAATATGTAGACCGACTGACGGAACCCACTGAAAAAATGGTGCAAATTATTGGTGGAGCTCATATGATCAAAATAAGGAAAATAGTTTTGGGTGTCTCAAATGCTGCTTAAGAAAGTAAGGGGGGAACAAGGTCAACCCCATTGAATGCATGGACGTTGAACTGCTGTGCCCCCTACATCGGATACCTAAACATTTCAGACAGTCCAAAACTATTCCTTATTTCATCCTATGAACTCCATCATAATTTGCACATTTTTTATCTAATCGGAGCACCTTTAACTGTGACCCCCTTTAACAACTGAAATGACCCTTTTATTGATTTTGGCTGTTTTTAGCTATAACTCTTAAACTTTCGTTGTAGATAGTACAACCATACCTTTCCTGAATCCTTGTGATTATACAAATAACATGGTATGCTTTTCACATGGATTGGATCAATTTAAAATTTTGACCTCTGGCAAACCTTTGTCTTGGCCCCCCTCTCCTTAGGCACCATTTGCTGCACTTAAGAATTGCGTTTCAGTGGTTTCCTGTCAGTCTGTCACATATTTAATCCCTCAACCTTTTGTACTTGATATGTGTGACAAAGTCATGTTAGCTCCCGTGTTACCATGGTTACGATCAACTGAATACGGCCGTCCCCGGAAGTCCTTATATCCTGTTTCTTAAATTGAAAGCGTAAATTGAAACCAGCGGTTTGAAAATCTCAAGACTGAAATAATACCGAAAGGCATTGTTGGAAAAAAAGGGATCGCCCGAAGGCCCCCCCCCAATTGCGTGTTCACTTTGTTTCGGTGTATTTGCGAGCACCGACGTATACCCCCCCAAAAAACGTTCAATTTTCTCGCTAGGTTCATACCCAATTACGATACATATTGAAAACAAACATAGTAACGGACCCTCTTATGCAAAAATCTCCATAGAACCCCTTCGTAATTCCGGAGATATTTGAGATTTAGTTCCATTTGCCATGCATTCGCTATGACGGACTGATAACGTTAATCTAAATACTAATTAAGATAATATCTGTTGACAGTCCTGTGCACAGACTACACACTTTCCGGACCGCCCTAAACCTGGCAACATCGTTTCCGAGGACTTTCCGATGTGATGTACAAGGTGCAGGATATATTTATTAAACATCAAAATTTTTGTAAAATCATCTTAGTATACTCTGAAGGTGTACCATAATGGGTGAGTGAAAAATTCCTCATGGATGGGCTGTTCTAACCCATCCACGAGGAATTTAAACTTCTCAGTGCCTGGAAAAGGAAAAAAGTCCATTTCTGTAGGGGGTGGACTTACCCTGGTTTATACCCGGGTCTAAAGTTAATTAGACTCCCTTCTGAATATCAGCCTATAAATTTACGGACAGTTGAGTGGGAGCCAGGCATGTTGGTCGGTACCCACCATGGGGGGGGGGGGGGGGACAAAGAGGCATTTATACGGGCTACCCTAATACTATGACATACACGAAATGTATGATGGCCATTCGAAGGGGTAGCTAAGCGAGATAGGGGTCGCAAAAGATTCGACAGGGGCCGGTCAAAATTGGTCCAATGTTGTGAATTGACATACCAAATTGTTTCGTTTGATAAGAAGGATTTTCACAAAAATTGTAATTGTGATACACAGTAGAACCAATGAAGGACCATTTTCCACTGAAATTGAAGCGTTTTTTAGTATTTGACCCCTATAGAAGCTTAAATTTTAACCTTTTTTTCTTGTTTTTTAAATTTTAAATAACCTTTTCATGAAAATCGACCATGCATACAATGTCCACCAAACCCTTCTAATCAACCAGCTAAATTATTACATCTAGATATCATATCATGGAAAATCTAGGAATATTTAGCACAGATCCCAACAGAGAGCATATAGAAAGCAACATGTGTCAGGAAAATGGAAAATGGAAAGGGAAAGGAAGCACAAGAAACCACGGAAATGGGAAAACAGATCAGATCTGACCAGAAAAAGGCAAAAATGACACATATCGCCTGGCGGGGAGGAACAGATGCCTGCGATTGGGGCGAGCAAGGAAAACAGTGATTGAAGATGGGTTTGGGGAAGGTTTGGTACAGATTTCTCAGAAAAACAAACAAACAGAAACAAAAAACCAAAGAAACAGACAACAAAAAGACACACAAGACACACAACATACCAAACCACAGAACCAACCACACAAAGGCTCACACATATGAAGTCATGGTAGGCCTAACCCCCAAATGTGCATATTTACAAGGCGAAAAAGAAAGGAAATCAATTCAAGGTCAAGGGTCCATATTTTTTTTTTAAAGCTTATTAATTTTCCCCATTGTTTTCAGCAATTTTGTATTCCGTGTTCCTTTAATTTTTGACCAAATCAGAAAGGCAGCAAAATGAGGTCCTCCTTTGGGAAAAAAATTGGTTACCTCACAAGCTTAATTTGACGACCGAATTTGAGTTCTAACCTGCATATTCCTCCAAATCCATTTTCCAAGGCCCTAATTTAAAAGACAAAATCAGTTCCCAAGTCCCTAAGTTCAGAGGTCGGGCGACACAATCCATACCCAGAGGCCCCCCCCCCCCGTGAATTTGGGCCAATAAGAACTGCATGTACCAAATTTAAGATATACACTATTTTTATTTTACCAGCATTAGTGGGATTAGATTTGACCACAATGTATGGGGTATTGGAGGGTGATTAATTTGATACTTCCACATTCGTTAGTCCACAATGCAAGTTGAAACCATCTCGCAAAAAAGTAACATTTGGTTCATGATTAAAAAAAAACAAAAATTATTCTTTCTTCGTTATAATCTAAATGTCTCTGCGACAAATATCCCCAATGCCTTCAGATTCCCAATAGTTATATGCGAGGCGCGAAGCGAAGCTCTTATATGACTAACTGTGTACACGTATTGACACGCTATTGAAGTTATGAGTCTGGACAGGCTTAAAAAAATACGACCCTCTTTAGATCCCCTTTGGTCTTACCTTAACTCCTCCGGAGATAAAAATCGACTCGGAACCCGGACAAAATAGTGTAATTTAATTGTAGTCCGATATTCAACAAAGTTATTTATTTTAATTCTCCATTCTGTGGATATTTTGTTTTCTCGCAATTTATTGATGTATTGTTTACTAACATGAAACCTATGATAATGTGTGCTGTTTTAAAAAGTATGCATGGAATAATTAAACAATACGATAAATAGTGTTAAATAAAATTTCCCTTGCCATTGCTGAAACGTAAAAGCGAGATCTTGAAGAAAAATCCGGATTTTTTTATAATTATGTTGTCAGGGCTGGTTGGATTCCGGCAAACAAACATTTGACCAAAGCTGTCCATTACTATTCGGCTAGGAAGTAGAAAGAATAAATACGACTTAAACCAGGGTGGGGGCGGACACGATCTGTGGATGTGGGGCATTGGGGATTTTCCAAACGGTAAGTTATGGAATTCTTGCGTGCATTTTGGCAAATATTGACAGAATGAAAGTGTATCTGAGCGATTAGTTCTTAGTTCTTACCGCATCATTTATTTTTATTCATCCCCTCTCTCTCCGAGCACACTTATTATATGTTTTCTCAAATGATACCCCCCATTTAGGAACATGGAATATCCACATTGGCAAGTCTCTAGATTGTACTTCATTCTGAAATTAAATTGGCTCAGAATTCATCCAAAATCTACCTTTTCCTGCACCAAACACACAAACCAAAACTACACCAAGCCTTTCGGCCCTGGAAAAGACTTCCAACACATATACTCAATTTAAAGCCCCATTCTGCCCCTCTAACAAAAACCGTCGACAGAAGCAGGGAGGGCCAAGAAATCCCAATTCAGACGTCGCCATTGGTTAACACGTAAAAGCGAAATCTTAACGAAAAATTCTGAATTTTTATTATGTTGTCAGGAATATTTTCTCATCCAAAACAGTTGGAGTTGAAGAAATAACTCCACGGAAGGGTATTTCTGAATTTTGTATGAATAACGAACGAGACGATGTCGTATGTGGGGTCATGGGAACACACATGAACGACCCACATCAAAGAAAACCAAATGTTTGTGTTTGCAATCCGTATGCTGTAATTTCTTTTGACATGTTTGTGATTGCTATAAAGAAGAGTCTGGCCGCCACCGCCTGCGACAGAAGTCAATTTTCACTCACAAGCAAGAAGGCAGTACCCTAACCCAATAACAGCCACAAATTACTGTCTTCTGCCAACATTTTTGGACCTTCCAAAAGTAGACCAATTACAAGATACCAGACTAACGTCTGAAAATAATTAAAAACAGCTGATTCATAGCATTTACACTTACGCCAATTCTATCGTGCAATGTAGGCCAACGTACGTACAACCATAGCAACCAATACCCGCATGGCATCATACACACGAGGCCAGAAGCCCCTGGTATATGGTATATTTTCCAATTAAAAAAAAAATTCCTTGTTCAATCACTGCAAAAGTAAGGCGAATAATAAGATAAAATAAGACATCGATTCAGATGTTTGGTGCATAAAAATGACTGAAGAAACAATTGAAGTTATAAGAAAACATGATGCTTTCATATTCCAAAACCACCCAGGGTTATTTTAGTGAGGCATACAACACCGGATAAAATTGACCAAAATACATCGAGTTGGACAGGGCACAAACTATAGTTATTATGTTTTTAATGTTATGAATAACGGACGGGCCCTTAACCGCTTGTTTTATTCGTTTTGGTGAGTTGTCTTTGAAAGAGTCCTTGGCGCCATCGTATGAGCCCATACACGATTTGGAGGTATAGCGCCACCCGACTACGGCGGTCCGGAAAGTGTTGTGTCCGTGGCACAGGACTTAGAAAGATATCTAAATTAGTAATGCGTGAGGAGATAAAGTCTGCAACGAAGGAGGATTCACTATCAGGTTCCTTAAAATAGAAAAAATTCTGATTTTGCTATGATGTAAAGCTTTCCACATCAAAAATATCTTATCTGACAGGAATTTTAGATAAGAAATGCTTCTTTGTACAAAAATTGTGCAAATTGTATGTCGTATAGGAGCAAATACAACATTCTCCTATGTTTTAATTGAAATCATAGCGAATCAAAATCACTTTTTTTTTCTTTCTTTTAAGACCCATTTCTGTAGCTATATACCAAGGTAAGACATCTATTTGAGTGTCAATCTATTTCAAATTACTAGACACAATATGTGGGGGCCTCAAAATTCTCGTTCACTTTAACGTTATCAGTCCGTGTATGCAAATGAAACTAAAATTTCAAATATCTCCGGAAAACGAAGGGGTTCTATGGGGGGGGAAAAGATTTGGCATTGAGGCGTCCGTTAACTATTGGTTTGATTTTGGATATGTATCGTAATTGGTTCTGAACCTATAGAAACTAGCGAGAAATGAACGTTTTTGTCGGGACTTCGGTGCTCGCAAACACGGAAAAGTAACACGCAATCGCTACGGGCCGCATCCCCTTTACCCACAATGCCTTTCGGTATTATTCCCAATCTTGAGAATTTTCAAACGCTGCTCCAACTTTTTTTCAAATTTTAGAAACAGGATCATACTACTTACCGGACCGCCGTAGCTAGTACAGGGGACCTTTACGTCGTTTTCCATCGAAGATTGTATAAATTCGGGTGATAAAAGCCACAACATTGCAAGTTACTCAAGCAGATGTGGCAGCAAGCCAAATGATTGGCAGCTATTTTACAGGTCATGCCCAAGTGGGTGGTTTCTCATGTAGCAGACAAAGTCCACTGGTTCCATTATTTTAAGAATTACTGACATGGTATTAGACTACTAAGGAAATTGCATTTACATTTCCTAAGCATCTAGAAACCAAACTTTTGATTGGATGAGAGCCCACCCATCACAGTGTTTAACTTCTCAGTTCATGCACGTAATGGATGACGACCCACTGGCTTGAGAGTACCAGTATGTGTACATGCCCAGATAACACAAGCGTTGATTCAAAACCTGTTTCCTGTGAGTTTGAAGTTTGTTAATCTCGGTGCAATTGGCTGTGGTTAAAAATATTTAGGATCTAGTTGATATGATAAACTAACCACCTTGTCCACATTGATGAACAGTCATACAAGGGTCATACTGTATAAATTAAACAAAATGAAATACTAACACTTTCACGAGATATTTTGTGAATGAATGATGACAGGAGACAGGCTTATTTCTTGGAAATTGGGTCCAATTGGCCCAAAGTACATGTAAAAGTGCCGGCGTGTTGCCACCACCTAGAATGGATATGGGGTAAGGCTGCCATTCCAAACCCGGTGGGCATTCGTGGACAGGGACTGCAAAAAATAGTGGTCTTTGTGTATTTTCACAATTAATGTTGATTGCATGAGTAAGGTTTGAGGTCTGTACATATTACTGTGGTTTATATAATCCTCTAATTATAATACGAGAGGGGTTTTTTCCTTGATCTCAGTATTTACACGAACATATTAATTCCTAACATCCTTGCTAAGCCGATGGTTTGTCTTTTTAAAGACTATTCTTTTGACATTGGTGTCGGCACTACAAATGAGTGGTCGGTAGAAATGAGGGTTGAGTCGTAATGTAAAATGCAAAAGATTGATAATGCTCGTCTGACTTCCCGAAATTCAGTATGACTTCCGTTGTACTAGCCGTAGCACCCGCAGTGCAGAAGTCATTTACCTAAATGCCTCGTTCATATCGATTAAATGGTTTTCAGCCATTAATAGCTTATCTTTGTCAAAACACATAAGTCGCATTGAAAGTCGTCATAATTGTGGTTGAATAACCGATTGTTATTGTTTACATATCTATCAGTATATCCAAATGTAATGTATCTGAAAACATCTCAATAATCATGTCGTCTCCGCCTTGGTCGCGATGTTGTAAAAATCAGGTGCCGCTGTTTCATTTCATGGTTTTGTCTCCAGTGAGCCGGGTGATTTGCAAACTATTGCTTTGACCCCTGGAAATATAAAAAGACTACTTAAAAGTTACTGTTTACTTTTTTTTTTTTTTTTAATACCAATCTCTTATAAGCTCGCGCCCCGGTGCTCGCTCCTGCCCTGGTAAGTTAACACAGATAATGATATGCGGTAGAAGATCAACAATTCGGATCGAATTTTACAAAGTTGCTTTTTTCTATATGAAGGACGTCGATTTGAGTTTAGCTGTATTTGTAATGGACAAAGCATATAATATGCAAAAACAAAAAAAAAAGTTCGTTAGAAAATTGAGGGCGGTATCATCGTAGTTGAAAAGTATTAAGTGACAGGAGAAGTTTGTAGGAACGATTTTCTCTCAAATTGCACTTTTGCACTTGATCAACAATTTAATAATGATAACAGTTCCACTCAATGTCCCTTACGGATCTTCAATGGCCATTTGCCCAGAATTAAAAGAACCGTTTTTAGTTACAATGCCCGTGAAACGGGGCAATAGTAATTCTGCTTATGGCTGTTTAGCTTCTCCTTCTTACTACCCGTGAAACTGGGCATAGTATTCGGCTTATGCCTGTTTAGTCTGTCTCCTTCTTCTTCCGGCCATCGGCGATGCATCGCATTCCGCCTTCTTCTGCAAACGCTGGGCCGATATTGACCAAATCGGTCAGAAGAACTAACTTACCCAAGCTACATCAGGGTTGTACATACTTTGGACCTTTGACCTCTCGTAGGGGTCCATAGAGGTCAAAAACTAAAATCTTTGGAAGCCTACTGCTACAGATAGTTGCAGTACTGCTGAAAATTCTGCATTAGCATCGTCTTTGTTCAGTGGATACAGCTTGTACACAGAAATTATATCGACCACTCATTAACATTCCAAATGGCGGCATTAAATCTAATTACTATGCAAAAATGCTAGAGCTCAAAATCGATAACACCTTGGATAGGTGATGTCTTGCAAGTTGCGGATAATGTCGGAGACGAATCATGTGACAGAATTTTGGCCCCAGGGGTCACGTGTAAGATAATGAAATGAGCTAATAAATATGCCAACAAGCTATAACCATCACCAAAGTATATATTATGTCCAAATTGTTTCACAAGAACCCCTGGGAAAAGCTCTATTTCTTATGTGCCCAATATGGGGTCAAATGGCAAAATGGGGGTCATCTAGGGTCAAAATCAAAAGAAGCTTAATTGACCTACATAGCAG
>JAMKCH010044946.1:0-11799 GCA_023653785.1 Ophioderma brevispina | reverse complement strand
TATGACTTGGGGAAACTCTGCTAATAACTTGGAGAAGGATGTTAAGAAACTCTGCTAATAACTTGGGAGGCATGATGGTATTGTAACTCTGACTCATCTTCTCTCACAGAGCTTTATATATCCTTCCAAAACAATTAACTAGAAGGATATGGTCCTATCTATATGAAGTATGTGCTAAATATAGTCATTACATCATAATTCTGGATTCAAGCGCCAATGTTCCCATAATTAGAATGTTAATACAATCACCCACACACAGCACGGTGCATGTAGATACAGTAGGGGCCATCTATGGACAGACACATTCACCTTGAGTTAGACTAGTCTGATCTCCTAGTCTCAAGTAAAATCCAGAACATTCTCCGCGGTTCCTTGAATTCTAATTACTAAATTACACCACCAGTATGCACACAAACAGGTATATTTTTATATTATTATTTAGACTGAATTTAACAGATTTTATTTGCTCATTTATGACTTAATCTTGCTCAAAGTGAAATAAAGCATTGCTAATTCTTGGGGGGGTAACAATACCAAGTTTCGTCAAAAAATTGGACACTGAGATCTGGTTTGTTCATTTTGTGTAATAGGGGCAATGAGAGGTCAATATGCAAAATGAGCTCATAATTATGCACAAATGGCGACACAGTGCGTAGGTATTACTTGAATCCACCACTACCCACCATACCAAGCTTCGTCAATTCGGGGATATTGGATCGTTAGAAGTTCACCCTTTTAAGTATAAGAAGGTAAAAGGTATGAAAAGCAGTGAGAATGTTAAGAAGACTTGCACAATATTACTGGGGAATAAGAAGCAGAAAAACTGGTAGAGAGAGTTTCGCACGTTTTCTGGGGAATTAAAGAGCGGAAAAGTCTGAAATACGCAAATATGACCCTGACCTTTGGCCTACCGGACCTGGTCATCACAGCGCAATCAGGTAGCAGTAGATCTAAGGTCCTGTGGTACAAGTGTATCTTGATCTGGTACAGGGGTTGATTGGTTTAACGGTGGAGACAGGACGACTGATGGACAGGACGACAAAGGATTTAGCTATGACAAAACTCCCCATGTCCTTTTGGGCAAGACAGGCTTTGTTTTAAATATTTCCCTCCCATACTTATTGATCCAGTGGAATATTCTCTCAGGGGCCCCTTTGAGGTTACGGTCACATGTACATGTATAAGGTGGTGGGGTAAAACCTTCTTTTGTGTACAGTTTTTGCTGCTTTTGTGAATTAAATTAACATTTTAATTAACTGTTAATATCTTTAAGTTGGCATTTTTTTTTTCTTCTCGATATTATTGATATCAGATCTGCATGCTTTGATTTCACATTACCAAATTTTTTGGTATAATTTAAGTGAATGAATTTAAAGTTGCCATATATGAGAGATTACTTTTGCCGTCAATGCGCTTCTGCCTTACAGTGCACGAAACTTACTTAAAATATAACGGCTCGTTAGAAGGAAAATGTGGATATTTTTTCTTTAAAAAAGTTTTGGGAGTCCCAAAATTATGGCGTTAAATATCGACCCTGATCCAATGGAAAAAAGGTTTTGAATATCCCTCGGGCCTCAGACAGTGATAACACAAGTCATTTTCTTGCCTATAGAGACAAGGATAATAGAAAGATTGAACAACCAATAGTGTATTGGATCTGAAACTTGAAAGAGAAGGTCACTGGAACAGGAAAATTCTTACTCTAATTATGTGTGATCAAGTCATCAAGGTCTAGTTGATAATGACCAAGGTTCCAATTGGAATACAATTAAACTTAAGATCAAAGATTCTATAAATCAGATTCCAGTGAGTATTGGGAAATCGGTGTTGAGCACTTATTACCCAATGAATCTGACGTGGAAATCCATAATGTACAGCAGTCTTCCTAAGGGCGTCTTAAGTTTGCTGTCAATGCAGCCCTGGACTCGCCGGCTAACCTCTTTACCAACCTTATACAAATGGGGGAAGCGTTTGAGTGGTACTGCCCTCACTCCTGTCACCTCATGAACAAGAGAGTACCCTTTTCCACATTCTCACAACTGCACTCGTATGCTCGGACAGATCCATCTGGCGCATAATAACATCATAAACTCATTAGATAGCTCTCTGGAAGATAGCGAGACTGTTGAGAGCAAAAGGCCTTATAACAGCTGATATTGAGGGGTGCCTTGTGGCAGGGGGACGGTTTTATGGCAAGCCATAAAGTCCATAACGTATTGCCCCCTGCAACGCGTTGCGATAAAGTACAACGCGTTGCCGCATTTCGGCAACGCCGTTGTCGACATTTCAGCAACGCGTGCGTGTCGGCGAATCAAAATCATGAATTCTGGACGTAATTTAAAAATACCCCACAACGCGGTGCTAGATACTTTGCACGCGTTGGCAACCCTTCACAACGCTTTGCGACCTTCACAACGCGTTGCGAGCTTCACAACGCATTTGCAAGCTTCACAACGCTTTGCTAAGGTTAACAAGCCATAAGGTTCATAACGTATTGCCGCAACGCGTGGTGAGAAAGTAGCAACGGCATGTTGCGACATTTCGGCAACGCGTTCGGCGCCAGCCTATCAAATTCAAGAATTTCTGTGACGTATTTCAAAAATAGTATCCACCGCGTTGGGGCAATACGTAATGACCCTTAGGGCCTTCACAACGCGTTGCAGCCACACAACGCGTTGCGAGCTTCCAAACGCGTTGTAACTTCACAACGCTTTGTGAAGGCAATAAGGGTCGAAACGTATTGCTGCAACGCGTTGTAAGGTTTGCAACGCGTTGTGAAGGTCGCAACGCGTGTGATATTTATATTTTGAGATACGTCACAGAATTCATGATTTTGTTGGCCGACAACGCAACGCGTTGCTGAAATGTCGCAACGCGTTTTTGCCGAAATGTCGCACGCGTTGCCGAATTCGCAACAGCGTTGCTACTTTCTCAGAAAGCGTTGCGGCAATACGGTTATGACCCCTTATGGCTTGTTAACCTTAGCAACGCGTTATGAAGCTTGCAACGCTTTGTGAAGTTCGCAACGCGTCGTGAAGGTTTGCAACGCGTTGCGAAGTATCTAGCAACGCGTTGTGGGTCTATTTTTTGAAATACGGTACAGAAATTCATGATTTTGAATTGGCCTACACCGCAACGCCTTGCTGAAATGTCGCAGCAAACGCGTTGCCGATTGTCGCAACGCGTTGCTACTTTCTCGCAACGCGTTGCGCAATACGTTATGGGCCCTTTGTGCTTGCCATAACGGTTCCACCTGACGTTATCCCCACAGTCCAAAAACCCGCCATTGTGTTGAACTTTCCATCGTCAAAAAAGATCTTCTTGGTCGAACTCACCGTTCCTTTCGAAGCAATATTGAAAAAACCCAATATGGTAAATCAGATTTTGCATCTCTGTTTGACGACATCACAAAGAATGAATACATTGCAGCATGGTTTCAGATTGAAGTTGGTTCAAGAGGCCTATTACAAAACCCATAAGGATCCCTTCACGTCTTCTCCGCACGGCCAAATCACAAACCAAATATTCTGATCTGAAAATTGGCATCTCCAAAGCTGTTCTTACCTCTTCTTTCTTCTTTCTCCATCTTCCATTCTAGGCACGATAATGAGTGGAATGTTGTCAATAATTTTAGTAGACATCGATAGCCACCCTGGGTCGACTACTGTCAAATTCTGATTTATTGTGTTACGGCTCTGTCTGTTTTTAAAAAGTTGTTTTTACACTTGTTAAAATGTACTTGTCTTATACCTTGCCTGGTGGGGCCGAATGACCCCTGATTTTGGTCTGTACATTAATGTGACTTCTTATGTTTTGGTGTATGGTTATACAACTATAATGATTTTGATATGTGAATAAAGAATGAAGTTTGGTCAGCTTAGTTGAGAGACATGTTTGTCCTTCCGTGACCGTCCTTCCATTCCAAATCTTAATCCACTTATCGCATTGTCTTTCGATAAATTGAGAACTTTTTTTTTTCAAAGTGAAGGGTTGTAGTATAGTTTAACTTTAGAGATTTGCATTCTTAATGTTTACAGCAAAATTGATTCACCATTCAGAGTTTGTGTAAAATGAATACTAAGCTGACAACCTTTGTATAGTTTGATGTCTTCCGTTACCGACGTCATTAATATCATATTTAAAAAAAATAAAGCATTCATGTATAATAAAAAAAGTTGTGGAAATTTAAGTGAAGTGCAAGGTGAGTAGAGATTTGGTGACATTTTGGTGGTCGAAATGAAAGTTTTTTTTAGTATAATGTATTTAAAAATTTGTAATTGAGTCAAAAACGTCCTTCCGTTAACGTGTGGAATTGCCCATTATTAGAAAGCTAATTTTTACACTGCAAAGTGCGTTGTAGTACTGCAGCGCCAGAGGGTACGTTGAGTTGCTTCAGCAAGTTATCGATATATTGGCACTGCCACTGCAAAGTGCAGCGAAGGATGAAACAAACCCTCAGGAGGCGCACCATAATTCATCCACATTTATGTAAATACGGCAGTCGGCTAAAAAAAGTCCAAGGCTTAGACAAGATTCTAATGGTTCATTTCTTCATAAAGCGGGAGCATACAAATTCGCATGGATATCCACATGGAGTAGAAATGATGTCAACATTGCATACATGAGAAACAATTCAGGTTTAATCTCAAAACCAAAGAGACGGCCGCGGACTAATGTGCACGGGTGTGATTCCTAGAAGCTCCGACCCTGTTAAAAATGTTCCTAGTTTTACAGAATTTACCTTTTAAATTAAGGTTAAACCTCAATTATTCAAAGCTTCCGCTTTTTATTACATATAACAGGAAACAAAAATTACACTTTGGAGCAGCAAATGTAAAATAAAACAGGCTAACCTAAAAATAATACTACCATTTTGAAAAAAGTAGTTTTACTTACACTGACCGTTATGATAATTTTCTGTAATATTACGGTCTTTTGTAACTTATTGTTTTTAATGTAAGAATACGAACTATGAAAATCGTTTTACCTTTAAAATGTGTTAAGATAGTCGTAAGTAACGTCATTACAAAACTGCAAAATCTTATTTCCCTCTTCATTTTAAAAAAAATTGAGTTTAAAAAATCTTTTCCTCCTTTTTGTATAGATTAGTTTAATTTGAAAAAAAGTTAGTAACACAACAACACACAAACACACACACACAACACACACACACACACACACACCACATATATAGATATATGAAATATAATAGATATATATATATACTATATATATATATATATAATATATATATATATATATATATATATATACCTCATATATAGATCCCTGTATCTGATTGGTTAAAACGTGGGGCATATAATTAATTAGCTTCAAGAATTGAACCAAAAATGAACTATTCACTGGGAGAGCGGGCATCTCATTCATGGACCTATACCATGGACACCTCTTTCCAAATAGAGACTGCGGTACGGGACTATTATCCATCCGTTATTATGCGTGTACTATTGATGCCGGTGTAAGAGATGAATACAGCGCGAAATCACCGGGTTTACAATTTCTGTGTGTGTAGCAACGATCGCTTTTTAGGAAATTTTTGTTTCACATTTCCCACACAGTGCTGGAACTAACCCGGTAAAACAAACCGAACACGGGCGACGAAATGCTGAATCGCAGCACGCTTTAAGCTGGTAGATTGGACGAAGGCTCTTAAAGGAACCATAGACGCAGCTGACTATGCTAATACAAAACGGCAGGTAAAATACAGCGTGAAGATATTCGAGGACTATTTGACAGCGGTGACGTCCAATCTGCAGGCGTGGAAAGGTTGCCGAAGTCGGGTTCGAGGCTTTGCCTCGGTAAATTTCTACGCATCTTGCGACAGAAAAGTGGCACTTTGTATAGCAAGTGATGATGGGAGATTCCGTTTTGGACTTCCAACGTCATTCCTCAACACACTACGGAATAGTTGATATCATAGGTCATGAAGATTTTGCTAATCCTTCAGCGTTTTCAAATGTTTCTCAGCAACCCTGAAAACAGCAAGGTAAGGGTGTTTGTTAAAGCACAAGAACCCAATATCGCCAGAAGACATGGGCTTAATTCAAGAGTCACTGGATTTGAATGATACACAAGGTCTACAGGACAAGGTGTTCCTGGATATATCGCTGTACTTTTGCAATCGTGCAGGGAGAACTTACGAGGAACATGACGCGTGAAAGCTTGAAATCTGAGCAAGGGGAAAAATGCTACAATCACTCTGAGAGATATCCCTCAAAAAGAATAACGTGGGAAGGGCACTCGAGAAAAGCCAGGAGTATTATGATGCAAACCGGAGGTCCGCGTTGCCTGTTTGCGTCCTGTTCTATGTTGAAAAGCTTCATCGAATGCCAGTGGTTTTGGCAAAAAACCGAGGCGTCGGCTATGGAAAGTACATCCGTGTAGGCCCTGGTAGTTGTAATGTTCCTTCGGGAAGAATACCTCGGAGACAAGATGAAATCCATAACATCAAGCGCTGGTACACGGGGGTACACAAATCATTGCCTACGGGCGATAGCTGCATTACTTGAATCAAGCTGGATTCAAAGATCGCGACATCCTGACAGTGTCTGGGCACCACTCAGAAGCAAGCATAAATACTCATGCAGGACCAGTGAGGCAAAGAAGGAAGAAATGTGTCAAGCAAATAGGCAACAATAAAAACCATGATCCGACATCAGAAGAACCTCCTGCAAGAAATTCCTTCTACATCGCTGCAACAATTATTAGTGAGTACGATAAGGAAGTGCTGACATGAGCTTGGTAGCAGGAATCCAAATTCTCCTGGCACGTGACGGTGCTATGTGAACATCACACAACAAGCAGCCCAAATGTCAGAAAACAAACCAACACATTCAACTATACAGCACTGTGTGGTAAAGCTCTACAACAAGTAGAAACGCCAAAAAACTTGTAATGTGTTATGTGTCCTTGCGGACTTGTTTCTGCATCAAAACCGTTTGAATTACCAAGCAATTTGAAATGTTAATTTCTGTCGGACTTTTAAAAATGTTGCATGAATGAAGTGGAAAACTTTTGGAATTTTACTGTTCGCGTTTTGCTGTTTATTTTGGATTGTTTATGGAACACTTGGAGTTGGATCTCTGGAGAATATCGGTGAAGGTACCCCAAAATAGTTTCAAACCATGCCCCTCATAGCAGTCAAGATTGGGATATTATATATATCGATTATATTATATATATAGATATATATATATATATATAGATAGATATCATATATATTATATATATATTATATTAATTTTAGCATCTACATTAGTAAAGTCATGTAGTGTAGTGGATAAGGTTTAGGACTTGTAATCTTAAGACCCTGGTTCGAATCTATGTAAGGTACATGTATTAAGTTTATCATTATGATGATTAAGTATGGTGACATTAGAATGTGTACATTACCGTATAAACTGGTTTAAATCTTTATTTTCTTCCACATTTTCCCTTTGTTTATTGCCTTTTTTCTCAAAAATTGTTGGCCTGAAAGATAACTTTTTTAACCACCACGTGGTAACGCAAATACAACGTTTGTATCGTGCCATAGCTACAACGTTAAAGTTTGGTCAGAGGATTGTAATAACGTTTTAATTTTATTTAATATGTTAATCCAAGTCAAAAAACCCAACAATAACGTTGAAGCTGAAATTTTGCGCCGTTATTTTACGTTCCCTGCAATGGTTTCGTATTTTTACGGCCCCTGTTATTTTACGTTCTGCATGTAGTGAGTCCCAACTGCCAGTCAAATGCCTGTTTTTTTACATGTTATTTTTAAAAGTTGTAGATATGAGTTGGTAAATTTAGATATTGCAGTTTTAATGTGAAAATAACGTGAAAAGTAAGATGTCAAGCAAATTTGCTAAAAATCTTCAGAAACAGAGCTTTATTTTGATGCCAAACACGATGTCTCAAGAATTGCAGGAGTTGTGTAGGCGTGTATTCCTATGGGAGAGTTAGTGGTGCGTTCCCTTATAAGACGCCTTATCCGAACGCGAGTCTGCTAGGTGCTGTAATACACTCTAACACCCCGTCGGCAACGATATTGATTTTTGAGAGGGTTTTATAATTGGTACTTTGGGTAAAAAAACCCGTGGTGAGTCTCAAATGAAACTTCACGATTTAAATTGATCAAGCGAGGTTTAGTGCTAAATTTTCAAAAATCAATGCTTGTATAGGACCTTTCAGTACGACAGTAGGCCTAGGCTAGACTAGATGCAGTATCACATTAAGGCTAAGGACACAAAAAATTGTGTTCTTGGAGTGGACCCTGTAAATTTGAAAATCAAGCCCTGTACAAAAAGTATACCTACCCTAAGTTTTTTTTATTGATTTTCAAAATCTTATTTTTCAAGTTGTTTTACCCTGATTTTTAACCGATTTTCTCAATATTTTTGTGTTTTTTTGGTGTTCTGGTGTAACTTTGGCAACTTCTCTTTAGATTTCAATAATAAGAGTCAAAAGTATCAATATTAATAACATTCCATAGACTATTTGTGATGATTTGATGTATAATGCATTATTAAAAAAAAAAATCCGCCCGCCCTACCCTATTTTGCACTGGCCCGTTACTCCAATACCACCTTTTTTTGTGCCCTTAGATGCATTGATTTTTTACCGATCGCCCCGTTGTCATTTAAAGGTGCACCGACGAGATTTGAGCAACCCAAATAGTGTGTCATATAGTAATTTCATTTAGATTAGACACTCAATAATTCGTTTACTTGGTGTTTTTGGCTACAAATGTCTAAAAGAGAGAAAAAAGTGATTTTGATTTGCTGATACTTCATGTAAAACCTAGCTGAATTCGTATCTGCTCCTATACGAAAATTAGAAATTTCACAAGTATTGCCCCAACAGAAACAATTTCTCACTTATTTTTTGATGGAAACTTGTGTAGCATCCCTGCAAAATCAGTACTTTCGATTTTTTTTTAGGGACCCTATATGTAGATCACTCGTTGCCACTTTAATATGACCCGTTTTCCAATGTTTTCCTGTTATTGCGTGGTTGTTTTGATGTACCCCCATCAAATCCGGAGTTTGGGTAAAAATCCGTTAAAAAAATCTCCAAAAATTCAACGACACGAGTTGTTTTTGGGGTGCAACGCACAGCAGCCAGAGAAGACCATATGCACTTAGTTGTTAAATAATATTGTCGGGTCCAGTTCTGCTCCAATAACATTACTTTGCACATAATTAAAAATAATTGCACTCAGACTTTTTTTCCTAAATAGAATCTTCCAAAAATGGTTCTCAGTAGAACTAAAATGGGAACATTTTCGTATTGCATGCAAAGCTCCATTTATATTCACGGCCCTTAATACCGTAAGGTTCTGACAAAAGAACCCTGGTCCTGGTTTTAGAAGCACGAGGTTCTTATGGATCCAACAAGATTCGGTAGTCCGCGTGTTTTAAGTAAGGGTCTTTTTCAAGTAGGCCCTATAGTTTTTCTGCCTTTTTTAGTCCGTTTCTTCTGATCTACGAACGCGACGGGCCCTATACTAACCCGGTCCTGTTTCTTCTTGTCGTGAACCAACCCCATGATAAATAGAAATGATGACAGACTCCTGCGGCGGGCACTGTGTGTCTGTTATTGCGCGTAACGCGTTGCATAGGAACCACGAAGATTACGCATTGGGAAACTTTCTTCATTAGCCTAAAAGATTAATTTGCGGGTGTTTTGGTTGCTTACTGGGCCTAATATAGGCCTATAATCATTCAAATGGATTTATTGGAATGAATCTATCGGCCATTATAATGAAAAGTTAAAGTGTTTCAAACGATAAAAGAAATTCCCTGTTTGATGGTATCAAATGCTTTTCGAAATCAATGCATATCAAATTGCTCCCTCAATATCGATTTTTATCTGTGTATCTTAAAATGTCCTCTATTAAACGTTTACTTCTTCCTTCTTGCGTATGAGGCAGCGCGAAACATGTGTAAGCGTTGGAGCTCACTCACTGGTTTGGTTTGTTGGGGTTAGAGAAATCTTTTCCATCCCGGCGACGAAAGGTAGGGCACATATTGAGAAATTGATCCGCATCTGTGATGGAGAGCCACCATTGGCAGGCTGGCGAGGCCGCAGCCCCCATCGGCATCGGTGCATATTGCTGTTAAGCGACCGACTCCTGTGCGAATCCGGTTTTAGGTGAACCCATTCCTTGCGTGGGAGACTGCTGCCAGGTGTAGTTCTGTCTTAGGTGTGATGGAGAATTGTCTGGTCTTGGATTATCTAGCCGGCAGTATTCCATGTCTTAAGATGTTTAATGGGAACTGGAGAGTTTAGAGCGGCGTGTCGGCAGAAATGTCGGCGAGAGCGCAATTCTCTTTCTAACCAGTTGGTGTGATTCTTTTGACGGTGTTATGCATCGGTTGTTGTTGTCCACAGGGCTTATTCACTATTTGTGGGCGTGTTGTGTTCTCTCCGAAGTATTGCAGTTGCAATGCCTGAGAAGCACTGTAGGAATCATGATGGAGGTAGGACGGAGGCAGCCATTGATGTTCTCAAGGTCTCGTTGAGTGCAGTATCCCAGTCCTTCTTTGTGTGAGAGCTGTTGGACCATCGGGGGCGGCATATTCGCGCAATTGGCTGGGTAACCGAGCCAGAGACGTGTGGGAGGGGGGTGGGTGGGCGTGTGTAGGGTCGTTGGGCTGGCACCGGGGGGTGGTGGGCCATGACCATCCAGCAAGTCGGCACAGATGTGTTTTGGTTTTTATCCTCGAAGATACCCATTGGCGCATACGGAACTCGAGGTGCTGCCGGTATGTAGCTGCCGGTCAAAGCATTGAACTCCCCGGTTAGGTTGGTGTGGATTGTATTTGGCGATGGCTCCTCCGTTGAGGTTGATTGGAAGCTGACGATGAGCCTCTTTGGTGTTGAGGTGGGAAGGCAGTAGGAGTGGTCTTGGCTTCACTCGGCTTCAGTCTCCAGCTCTTCAGATATTCTGCAAGTAGGCCCATTTCTGTAGTAAGTGTGCTTTCTACTTCTGTCTCATTGTGGCTGTCCGAGTGGAGGAGGGCAAGATCGTCGGCGTAGCCATATTGTCTAAATGTTGTTAGAGGTACATCGCTGATATACAAGTTTGAAACAGCATAGGAGCCAGTACAGATTCCTTGTGGGGACCTCCATTTCCTCAGACGACGCAGAGGACTACTCTGTCCATCACGGGTCTTGATAATAAGCTACAGTGTGCAAGCATGTTACATTACATGATTGTACAAGGGGATGGTCCTGAGAAGCTCGGTGTCAGCCCTGGTGCCACACGGTGTCGTATGCTGCAGTAGGTCCACCAAGATGACGCCTGCCTTACGGCTTTCCTCAAAGCTTTACCTCAATATTGTAGCGTACCTCGGCTTCGATGACTTCAAAATCACATCAAACTGTACGTTACGGCCAAATCAAATGTATGGCTGACACCGGAATACTGGCTATGCCGTCAATACAAAATAGAACAATTTATATTCAGGAAAGCATTCCTAATACTCACAATTACCTAACCGCTATTAAAAATAACAGTCCGTCTCGGTCGATAAATTCCTAAAATTAATATCAAATGAAGTTTATGTCAGAGCACAGGTAGTCACGATCCGGTCCCCGTTATCCAGTCCAAACAAAAAGGCGGACACCTAGCCCGTCCACCTTCTCCTGTCCTAACCATCCTGGTGCGCATCACAACACATCCAAAGATGACAGAAGGGGGCGGCTAAGCCAGATATCGAGTCAGAGCATGCGCCGATTTATTATTGGAGTCGCCACGGAATAGTCAAGGTCAACGATCTCCAATTTATCTCA